>OOFC01024565.1:13333-26931 GCA_900323345.1 Pseudochromis fuscus | reverse complement strand
TAAAAAAAAAAAAAAAAAAAAGATTAGATTGATGGGTGTTGCTGGTTCATTGCTTCAACTGCTGCCCTGGTGTTTTAATAGTTTCTCAACTTCTTGATCTGTTTCTCAATTTTATTTCTGGACTTATTGTGTGTGCTGTAGCTTCACTACCAATTTTAGGTTCTCACTGAAAATATTCATTAATAACATAGACATGTTTTTTCACATGGATGTTATTGAATTTGGTGACAGCCATATCTCTGGTACATGGGTCCATAGTTGGTTACAGAATTTTAACAGTGCTGATTATTGAACAGTAAAAATTGCTCTGCACAGCTGCTTAATTGTTTGCTGTCTTAAGCATAACTGTATTCAGCAAACATAAAATAATGTGCAAAACAATGACACAGTGGCACAGATGTTATCTTAACAGTGTTGGTTACACTTAATAGCTCCAATGAAGATTTGATGTGGATGCTTGGAGTGCTCACATGGTCTCAATTATTCTCCTTTCCAAAAACACAATCCTCAGCAGACCTCTGCCCCCTACAGGAGACGGGTTTATGTCAGATTACATAACGCCAGATGAGTTATGTTCAGAGAACAGAAACCAGGGTGTGTTAGCAGTTGAAATCTGAGCACCCGGAGTGTGAACATGAAATGTAGAGTGCCTGAAGCCAGACTCAGACTGTCTGCATTTATATTCATTGCAACAGACATTGTAAGCCTGGGTGGAGCATAAAACCTGGTAATGCTTTGCTATACACAAAACCACAATGTGCTCCACCAAGATTCAACCATTTGTATGATTAACACTGTGCTGACTGAGAGCTGCTGAATGTGAAAGTAAGATGTTGGTGGTGGGTTTGTTTCTAAGTGAGCAGGAACATTTCATTTAAACATGACAGAATATAAGAACAAAGAGGAACATGAACATTTATCAAGAAGGTGACACATGCAACAGGATGTGGAGGAGGAAGTTGATGCTTTATGTACTTAGAGCACAAAGTGTAGTGTACAACGGCTGGTGTTATGTTGGGTTAACGGCATTGAAGGCTTGACTGAATTTGAAATCATCAAGAGACATTGTTCGTAATGGTTAAATTTACTTGAAATCATTTACAATGGACTAATATCTTAAGGTGCAATCAAAAATAGAAAGTAGGTGAATTTACACTCAGGTTTATTACCAATATTGTTGGTTATTGGAAAGTTAAAGTGATGATATCTATTTAAAAGATGAATGAATAAATAAAAGAAATAAATGACTAAACATCTCCTACTAATGTACTTTTACAGGTGAGATAAACATCTGTGTCGTTTCTTTTGGTTTTCTGAACGTCTGCCTATCAGACCTCGCCTGTTGGAACATGTATTCCTCCCCAGTCTGAAGCTAAAAATACTCACCTGACCTGACATAGGAAGTATTGCTCGCTCTCTCTATTTAAGATCGTAACCCTATCTTTGGAACGTGGACCCGGTACGTTCAGGACCGGCATGCTCAGGGGGTCAGACCTTTAACATAGACACCATGGGCTGCTTTGTTTCCCACAAACAGACCAGGAGAAGTGGTGAAGCAATGTTTACCCAAATTTATATTGAGAAATGTTTGTGCTCACTGTGCAGTTTTTGTGCTTTATGACAGCTGATAGTAGATCATCCAAGATGCACCTTAGCAATGCAAAGTTTAACATCCTCTTTGTCCCCACCATCTTAGTGAGAATAAACCCAAAAATGGAGGCATCTGTGTCGCTAACCACACCTCGCCAATCGATGTCATCATCCTGGCCAGCGACGGCTGCTATGCTATGGTAAGTGCAATAGCAGGAAGCCGGGAAAAAAAAGCATTGTCATTGGTCAGTGTTTGGACTGCAGCTGTCTTTTGAAGTGACATTTGTCCCTGAAATAGATGTGGTGCTATTTGCATGTGTTTGTGTTGTATCAGGTTGGCCAAATTCATGGTGGCCTCATGGGAGTCATTCAGAGATCCATGGTCAAGGCTTGTCCTCACATTTGGTTTGAACGCTCAGAAGTAAAAGACAGACATCTAGTGGCCAAAAGGTAGTACTACATCCTGTGTTTGTATTGTAGGGTAGTTTTTCTCTCAGCTGTCCTTATTTGGGTCATAGTTAAAATTCTTGCAGTTTTACAATGACTTTCAGCATAAATCCAATGTAGATAATAAATATCTATTATAAAAAGTAATTTTACTTTTTTTTTTGTCTTAAGAATCAGAGAATGAGATTTTTAGAAATAATCTACTTATTACTTCTATTACAGGTTGAGTGACCATGTAGAAGATAAATCTAAGCTGCCCATTCTCATTTTCCCAGAAGGTGAGCATGCTCAGTGAATGAAAAGATTTTATATTCACACTATAATCATGTACTTTTCTTTCACTGTAAATCACATTTAAAAAATAAAATCTTTGTTTATTATAAATCTCCAGGTACCTGCATTAACAACACATCAGTTATGATGTTTAAGAAAGGCAGCTTTGAGATCGGCGCCACAGTCTACCCTGTGGCTATTAAGGTGAGAGTTATTTTAACGATCATGATTATTTAATTTTTAATAACTTGTATTGATTAATTATTCCATTGTGTTGGATCCACACAGTATGATCCCCGATTTGGAGACGCCTTCTGGAATAGCAGCAAGTTTGGGATGGTCAACTACCTTTTACGTATGATGAGTAGCTGGGCGATCGTCTGCAGCGTGTGGTATCTTCCTCCCATGTCTAGAGAGGTGAGAATAATTTTCTTTGACAAATGAAACAATCATAATGATTTTTTTTTTTTTAATTTAGAATGTATAATTGAATCCCCATATTCTTTAAATTAATTTTGTATATTTATTACTTTTTTTTTTTTGCCTTTTAAAATTTCTCCAGCAAACAAAACCCTTGTTCATAATAACACAACATACAGATACAAGATATGCAATATCAAGTATATCTTTAATGGCTGGTAACTACCGAGAGAGTGTGAGTGCTTTTATTTCAGCTGGACCATAAGTTTCCCATCTACTGATTAAGCTCCACAGTTTGATGACTGAGGTTGTTTGGCCCGAATGACCTACAATAATAAATTTGCTGTGACACTAAGCACAGCGTGTGGGTAACCTCTGACACAGTGGTTACAACACTTAGTGGGAGCTCAAGGCCTGTCTTTACTCTGCCTCTCCCATAACCACATAATACCTTTTGGTTGGTTATAAAAGTTTCCTCCTAAATAAGCAGCAGCAGATAACAAGGTTTTCTATTCGGGCTTTAAAGAGGATAATAGCTGTGGTGTTAATGACATGTTATGACCACTTGTCTGCCAGTGTTGTGTTAATATTAGTCATCTCCAACAGGAGGGAGAGGATGCTGTACAGTTCGCCAACCGTGTAAAAGCAGCCATAGCCAGGCAAGGTGGACTGGTGGACCTCCTGTGGTAAGATAACCTCACATACACACCTTATGACTGATGGCGGACATGTCTGTAACTCATGGGAGCCAGACTGATGTCACAGACAGACATCACTGGAAAAGCACACATGTAATCAATAGCATTAATTACAACAGTATTGAGTTAGGTCATTCAGTCTACACACCATAGATGCTGTCTCACTGCAGTGACTCATATGAAATCTCTCCTAATAGAACTGAGCTGTCATTAGGGGTGGTATCTCTGCCTTTTGCTATTCTTCTTACCTATACCTTACCAAAACCCTATTGTCACTATCACTATAACCCCATACACATCATTGTTTAACTCTAGAAATATACAAGATCTTGTTTACTGAGTTTTAAACAGCAATAGCTAGTTCACAAAAGACAGACTGAGTACACAGTTTAGGATGTGTAAATAAACTATAGACTATAAATAGAAATGGACGAAGTAACCTGGTCTCAAATGGGAGGCCAATATGGAAGTGCAAACACTCCTGACTCTGGCTGCAACTCAACTGACTTCAATACAATAATGAAATACTTACTCAATACAATTTTCACACAAGTCAGTCTGACCTTGTTTACTGTTGGCTACTTTCATCCGTCTCAGGTTTCGGGGAAAAGCACTAAACTGCGCTAAGGACAAGTCCCGTCACTCAAACCACATGTGGAGGTGGCTTGGAACACATGTGACCACATATCCGTAGCGTAAACACTAACACGGCCTGACACGTCCGTGTTAAGTCTTCTTCGTCTCACCCTGCGCTCCTTTACGACTCATAAACGACTTCAGCCTATCACCTGAAACAGTTGGTACATGTACAGTAGTTTATGAATCATGCTATGAAATGAATGTGCTAAGTGTTTACAACAGCTGGCGCTCTTTTGGCGTTAAGAGGTAAGATAAATTTGATTATTCCCACACCAGGGAAATTGATGTTACATAATAACTGCGTGGCCCCAACGTTGCTATAGTGACACGTGAACACAAATGGTCAACACAATGGTTTGTAGACGCATGTCAATACCAGGTGTGAACTTGATGCGTCTCACCTGTCCAGTTCTAGCCCCAAAACCAAGACGGATTCAAGTAGCCAAGTGTAAACAGGGTGTCTGATGTCAACTGTTCTTCTAGTGTTAGGCTTCAGAAAGAGGAATATTTAGGGGTGTGGTTCGTATGCTGATGATCAGACTTGAACTTCATTCTCAAACTCATCAGGGTCAGACCAGCTTCCTCACACCTTCATATCCAAATATGGTCACCTCTGGCTCCTAACAACCAACATGGTGACATTAAAATACCAACCGCCTTCCCAACGTTAGCTTCATCCATTCTGTAAGCAATCTGTGAAATAAACGCTGTACATTTAGTGTTTAGTCAAAGTTGTTAGATTGTATCACACAGTGTTATTTAATCAGTTCAGTGAATATACTGCATATTAAGTCGGTGGCAGCATCATAAAGATTTTTCTGGGACAGTACATCGCTGCGTTTCATTGTTTGTGTGGAACATAATTTACAATCGAACATGTTTGGCCTGCATATCTGTCCACAAGATCAATAATTGCTCATCGTCTGGTTTGCAGGGATGGAGGATTGAAGCGAGGCAAGGTAAAAGATACATTTAAAGAAGAGCAGCAGAAGCTGTACAGCAAAATGCTGGTGGGCACCCAAGAGGACCGCAGCCGCTCCTGAAGGACCTTTATGGAAGTGGACTGGCTCAGAGACCCAGCTGGGCACCTCTGACTACACAGGCAGTCGGCAGCGGTCCCTCTCTGTCGGAGCACCTGGACTGGAAACTTCTCTCCCTGATGTCAACAGTACTCCATTTGGCTTCCTCGGTCACTGCCTCGGCCTGGCATGTTAAGTTTGCATCGCTGTTACGGGTCATTCTGAGTCTGCTGCCCTGTGTTGGAATAGCTTCACTGCAGCCTTGCTCGCATTAGAAATGAAAATACAGTGCGCACAGAAAGTCTTCCTCGGTGACAGTCCTTTGAGGGAAAACGTGTATTATCTATCATTGAGTTCCTGTCTTTGTTTGATAGTTGCATCTTAATTTTTCAGACTTTCCTGTCATGTTTGTATCACTCTGTGTTTATAAGTTACAGACCTGATTCTGCCTGGGATGTAGAAGAGAGTTATTGTAGATAAAACAAAATAGTTTGTTCTAAAAGCTAAAACCTGTGAGTTGGGGTTTTTCATAACTGGCTTGTACCCATGATTTAGGGCACAATGCCAAGTTTTGTTACATTTCAGATATTTTTATGGGCTTTTTCCAAGAGAAAAAATCTTGTATTTTATGCTTTGTGTTTTACATTAAGACTTGTATGGACACGTGGTCACTATAGGAGTTGCGTTGCAGACGAGCTCCTAATATGTTGTCTCTTCCTGTGTTTTTTCCATGGAATGTGTAAGTCTTCACATTATGAAGTGGAAATTGTGCACCAACAGTTAGTCTGATGGAGGTTTATTGATTTAGGCTGATATTCCTGTTCCAGCTCATAATGCAGGATAACTGCAGTAAAGGGGTTTATAGTCCATTCATGAAGTATTTCTTGGGGGATGTTTTCAGCAATGTCCCTTTAAGACTCATGACACAGATGTAGTGATGGACGATCATCAGTTTTCCTGACTAAAAGTTCATATGTTTTCAGACACTTCCAAACAAACTTGTCTTCTTTGGCTTCCTGCTCATGCAGTGACCATCTCGCCTCATTTATTTTAAGTGAACTCTAAAAGCTATTGTCGTTTTTTCCCCCCTCATCAATGGCCTTTCTCCTACTTGGCAGCCTCAAGGAGGTTTTAAGGGGAGGCTGCAGCTGTAGTTTGGACTCCCCGTTAGGCTGGACTTAAGGAACATGGTGGACAAATTCATAGGGGTCTCCCTGAGGCCTTAATCTGGTTAGACTGGTGTAACCAGGGATCGTCATTTAGATTGTGTCAAATCGGTTCATCAAAATAAATGTTCAAGAATGTGACTCTTCCTTTTGACTGTGGGTTTTTTTGTGCTTCATTTCCTCTGATCTTGCCAACAAAGGGTTTTAGACATTGCCTTACAGAAGCATATGAATACATAAGCTCCATAACATGGATGCAAGTAAATGTAGGTATATGTGTATATATATTTCATATACACAGTAGTGGAACTCAAACTCATGGCTAAAAAATACTCTCATTTAAGTATGCTCTTTAGTGCTCCAATTATGGTCAAATATTTTCAGATAACTAAGCATTTTCTTTCTTTTTTTGATTAGTTATTGTTTGTGTGTGCTGTTCTCGGCAGGTAAACCAGGACTAAAACACAATCTGGCATGAAGGTTGATCACTTTATTCTGAATTGTATAAGTTTAGCATTTAAACCCTAGCAGACTGTTTACTCTGGATCAGGTCTGAATAAGATGTATAGGGCTGCTTCTTTTGCAGCTGCTCCATCTAAAACCCAGGCCTGTCCTGGCTGCAATAAACCACAAGGGTCTCCTTTCAGCGAGGTTTCCCTTTATACTACCTTTGTTTCCAAACCGGTGATGGACATGGCAGCATTCTTTTGCATCTCTGTTCCAATAGTTTCAAATGGATCTGTTGACGTTGGTGAATAAAGCACACAGTGCTTGGAGGAGGAGTAAGAGGAAGCGGGGAGAGGAGCTCAAAAGGTTGGTTGTGTAACCCATGCCATGGCTGAGCAGCTCGGTAACAGCACTATGGAGAGCCAGAGTCAGGCCCCCCAGCAGTCTTTGCTTTACCCAGGGCTGGAGCCCAGACTGCTGGATGGCACAGATCCATCTACTCCAAAGTGTTTTACAGCTGCCGGCTCCACTGGATAGTATTGTTGTAAAATATTGTGGTTACACTGCTGTGTGATGGCTAGGGGAGGCAGGCTGTTCCAGAGAAAAACTGTAGGTCACGTACATGAAAACAAAACTAGCAGTCCCATTTAAATGTGCTGCTACTGGCGCAGCGGTTCACATAAGATTTGTGTTGTTGTGGTTACAGTTATGATCATACACCTGAATCATAATTGGATAAGGATAAAACCCCCTACAGTTTTGTAAATAATGATGCTTGCAAAGTGTAAAGAGAGTGAGAACACAATGACAGTGAAAGCAGGAGGGTCCTCAGTGAAAGATGGTTTCACAGAAACAAAGTGACTAACTTCCTGTTTTGTGAATTCACAGAAAGAGCCTGTGGTGTTCTGGGTTAAGAAAACAGATCAGGTATTTAGGGTAGTTAAGATATGCAATGCATTTTGTATAGTATACTTGTCACCTCACAGGTTATTACTATAATAATAACTAATGTGATAATAATAACTGTACTTATATAGCATTTTAAAAATAACAATTTACAAAGTGATTTGACACTGGGAAGACAATTCAATACATAACAAGAACAAAATGCAATGCAGCAAGAATAAATACAAATAGTGTAATAAGATATTACTAACTTAGAGAGGAAGATTGCTAGTGTTACAGCAGCATACATTCAAAACAGACACATCTGTAGAAGCGGGAAAACAGATGAAGGGGTAAAAATAACAATTAGAAATGTTCCATACAAGTACATGTGGGGGAAATAAAGGTAGTTGCACTGGTTTGAAATAATGTTGGGATTGTGTTCAGAGGTTAACTTTGAAAACTTAATTGAGTGTTGTCAGTAAGTGGGCGGAGCACCGACGGTTCATAACAACACTGACGGCTCTCTCCGCTTCTCTGAGCGTTTGTCAAGGCGGCAACAGATGCTTGGCTCAGGCTGGTTTAGTCTGCTAAGAAGCCACTAGTCCAATTAACCCGGGGGAGGCAGGACAATCCACCAGCGTGTCTGTGGACTGACCAACTTCCCCGCTCCTCCTCGGCTGGACGATGAGTACGAGCGCCGCCGCTCCGTCTCAGGATCTGACTCGACGGCTCGCCACCTCCACACAACTCGGGGCAGGAGAAGAAAACACGCAGTGACATGTTGGTGATGTATTTCCAGCCATAGCTTTGGTCAGTCTGACGATTTGGGGACTTCAACACAGTCACAATAAGCCTCCATAAGCTCCTGCCGCACACACAGGCCCTCCTCCTCCTCCTCCACCTCCTCCTCCTCCTCCTGCAGGCGCGTCATTTCTGCAGGAGTTTCCTCGGACTGTCCGTGGGTCGATAACATGGAAACGTTCACCGATGTGCTGCTCGTCACCGCAAACGTCGGCTCACTCTTCGACAATGTAAGTGGGAAAAGATTAAGTCACAGTGCGGGGCTGCCACGGGATTATACTCAGAGAAATAAGTAGCAGAGACTGTGTAAGACAACAAGTGTGCCCAGCTATTCACATTGTAATTCACGTGTATTATTTATTCAGTAGCACTCTCTAGTCACTGTGTCGTGTTTCTTCGTCAGCTGTCAGTAACATGTGCTCGGTAGTGATCGTCATGAATTAAAAAAAAGGAAAAAATAAGCCCAAATTGAGCCATTATTACCTGTTTTCGCGTCACGTGACCCGCTCCCAGTCCGTGTCAGACACCGGTGTTAAGGAGAAATCTGTGACCCCTTCAGATATCGTGACACTGAGAGGTCACCCGTGGAAATAAGACTGAAACGTTCACCAAATATGGACAGGTAACGCTTTAAAACTAGATATACCATCTCAAATTTAATGTTTAATTTTCAAGAAGTTTATGGATTCGATAAATAAAAATACTTAGTGCAAGCCGGTCTATTGCATCTTTAAACTTGGCGAGAGCTCCTGGTTGATTGGAGATTAAGACAGATTGAAAATAAAAGAATATGCCAGGTCACATGTTTTATTTACTTATTTATTTTGTTTCCCAGATCCTGTAAAAGGGTACATTCAGGAAGTTAGTACTATCCCCAGTACCATCACCGCCACCTCATCAAATGACACTACTACTTTCTGTAGTTAATCCTAAATTGAAAATCACTAGCTATAATGTTGGGAGGGTCTATGTGTTACTCAGTAAACAATTTATAGCATCTTTATCATACTATATGGCACACACAGCTCTGGTTTGTATGGCTATGCATCTATGATGCTGTGTAGTTTATAGCCTAGTCTTCGATGTTTATATAAATCCAAAACTCACAGTAAAACCATGTTTATACAGGATTAAACAGCTTAGACTGTAATTTTAACTTTTCTAAGCAACACGTCTAAAAAAAGTCAGCCTGGGTTCAGCTCTACAAAACTTGTAGACATTGCAGGGGAGGAGGGCTCTTACACTCATGGAAATTTGGCTCAAGACCATATTTCCGGTTGCCAGACCTAGCTCCAATAAAAACATGTTAGATCCCATTGTGGGAGATATGCAAACAGATGAATATCTTCCTCGGGGGACTTGAGCTTTTCTACTTACTTAGGCCCCCTTATTTCTATAAACAACCACTCCTAAACGTTCACTCAGCCTTCAGGATAAGAGCAAGACCTTAAGCACATCACAGAATAAATCCTATTGCTTTACAGTGCTGGACTTGCTGAGAGTGTCCTGTCAGAGCAGCTCAGCCAGTGACAGTCGGCTCTTACTGCTTCTCACTGACTTTATGACGCACTGTGTGTATTTGCATTGTTATTGTTGAGCTTGAAGATTTAGCGATAATGGATTTTCTGCTAAACTTTCCATTTGTACAAATTGTGGAGGAGAAGTGATAGTCTGTACAAGTATTAAGTTACTGGAATACACTGCTGCCAAAAACTATTTTCCCAAGAGTTATGAGACAGCTTGGAAAAACAAATCCTAAACTGATGCTGAATTCATAAAAGCTCAGTATCTTGAGGAAGCGGTCTTGTTCAACATGCCCGGTCCTGTTGTCTGACCCAGTGTATGTCTGCTGAATCTCAAATGTTGGTGGTTATCTCCAACACATCTACAGTTATATATGAATGCATGGGGGTTGGCAGATGGAACCAGTGGTTCTGTATTCATATACACAAACATAAAAAGACTTGTAGCCAGGCTGACGTGAGAAGAGTCCTCAGGTCACAATGGCTGAGCTGCTGTCATGCCTGTCATGCAAATACTCTATGCAAAGTCATTTCTCGTGAGGTATGAAGGCACCTGGCCTTGCAGAAGATTGTACATTACTCTGTGTACAACTACGGGAAGCAGCTCTGGATTCAGACTGGTATAATTTCATACACCAGGGGAGATTATACAAGGCAGGAAGAGTTAACCAATAAAAATCTGACTTTTAACAACCAGAAAGTTTAATGACTAGTGTACAAGTATCTTTCAGTTTTAGTATCCACAGCATTGGAAATCTTCTTGTTGTTCCCAGCAGAAAACAATCTACCGTGTTTGACAGACTGTTGTGTGTAAGGTGTATCGGTTTACTCCTCTCATACATGTTTTACAGTATACTCAGCACACCATGCAATATTAAACGCTCCTTCACCGACCATGTGTTGGCAATGGTCAGATTGTCACAGGTGCAGCTGTACTTGAATGAGGCTACATCCTGGAACACACAAGATAATATTTCCAACCCTTATTGTTTGTTTTAACCAGCTCAGAGTTGGTGATCGATAACTTCCTGATTTCCATTGGCTGGGAAACCAAAGCTATACATCAAGACATAAAATATTAAAGAATAACCAAATCATAAATGTATTTACATTGTAGTTCATAGCTTTAATTTTGGATGACACATTGTATTGTTTTTGTTTTTTAAAGTCTTATATTTGCACATGTCAATACAATGACATTGATTCTAAATTTCGGTTGTGAATTATAGAAGCTATTTTTCAATTAACTGACAAACCATGTAAAATTGCATGCTCCAATTTATGGTTAATCAGCACTAACTGTATCAAATCAAAATATACTGATTTCATTCAACTTTTTTATATTATATTGTTCAGGTTTAAAGATTCAAAGATTTTTATCTGCCACATGCTAGAATGGGCAGTGAAATGCAGCGAACAGACAGCAGGCCATGTGAAAATAACAAACTAAACTCAACTATAAGAGCAATATGTAGAACAGTAGTATAATAAAAAATATTTTTTAAAAAAGCAATGTAAGAAAAGAGCAATATTATTAAAGAGCATGATAAAAATTGAAATTGGAAAACAGTTCTTGAAGAAATGTGCAATGATGGAAAAAAAAATCCAGTCTGCATTGTGCAAAAAAAGGTGTATGTGCATATTCCATAAACAAGAATACATATTTGTATTTTTAAAGTTTTTATGTGAAAAAAATAAAGATTTTTTGCATGTCAAATCACAATCTATAATTTTATGACTATTTTTTTGGTGTGTTTTAAATAAATAGGGGAAATGAAACTGCTCACAAGATGTTCAAGCAGCTTCATGATTTATTAAAACTGGCTATTAAATACGGCTCAACTGTGGATGTCTTTCCAATTGTCAACTTAGTCTTTGTGACATGTCATATCCCTGAGGATAGTTTACAGATCCATACTAGAAGGAATTATGTAATGTGTTTATGTATGCTTTGCCTCCCATAGCCTATGTTTTGTCCATTCATTTCTATATATTTAGTATGCAGCCTACAGACTTGTCACCACTGGTGTAACAGATAGGTTACTGTTATCTGTTATTAATATCACTTCTACTCATGAAATGTTTTAGATATCCACCCTAGAGTTTGTTGTTTGTTTATATTATGTGCTCATGATGTGAACGATTTGTTGGATTGAATTTTAGCCTGGATTTCTTTTTTTTATTTATACTTTTAATGTTTGTACATGACTACGATACACACAGATGTAGCCTGGAATTCTTTTGTTACTACACAATAAGGAGAATGCAGTATATAAAAAAATCATATTATAGTAGTAGTAGTCTGCATTGTCCCATAAACAGTTTTGCTGATGTTGTTGTTTATTGAAATTTCCCTCTGAAACAACTGTGAAACTGTAGTTTCCATTTCAACCCCTAAAAAATAAACAATATAATTCCTTTTTAGATTTAATTGAATAACTAAATTAATGACTGATACATGCTTGCCTTTGTTTTTTTTTTTTTCTTTTTGTTATTTCATAGGTGGGTGAAATACAAAATGAATGGTTACAAGAACTGTACGCGGTAAGTTGGAGCCTCCAGCCTCTTACATTGTTGATTTACAGTTTTATACATTTGGTCCATTACTTGCGCTGTAGGATTTTTTATGTAAATTTGGTGCAGTTCAGGCAAACACACACTGTGCTGACCCTAAAGGTTGCTGTTGTCATTACACCAGTTACATCCTAATGTACACAGGTGCTCCTCTTTTCTATGGAAAACTGACAGTGTGCTGATAACTGATGAGGAGGATTAGCACAGTAATTCACTAACAGAAAAACTCCTGGTGACCTCTGACAGATAGTTAGCTTCTGCTCTCCTCAGTACTCTGTAATGTAAGGCTGTACATTAAACTGAGACTGTTCGCTTTGTGACAGACTATCCACAGCCACAAGCCACAGTTCATCGCTCTGCACTTCCAGGAGGTGGGAGGGAAGGACTACATGGTCAACATGGGCCATGCAGAGAACTTCTTCTGGTAGGATTTAATCTCCTGATTGTAATCCCTGTTGTCCTGTAAGGTGATATTGTTTCTCTGCTGTGTGTTTGAGTTGATCACTAATGTGTTCAAGGAGAGTCCTGTCTATTTCATGATATATGTTGTGCACAACAACAGGACTGGAACTTGTTTTCCTCATTCTCTTGTACGCTGTCAATTGAAAAACAGGTGGTTAAAACCAGCCAACAGCCTAAAAGTTTACAGTTTAAGGTCATTTTAGAAGCTACGACTAATTTGTGAGTTTAACATGAAACCTGAAAACTTGATTAAATATTGAAATGAACTTGCAGTCAAATAATTTGTTTTGGAAAGTGCTATTTTTTCAACTCTACATCCAAAGACTTTGCTCTGTAATTTCTCTGCTGGCCTCTTTCCAGGAGCATCGAGACCAGCGAGGCAATGAAAGATTTTGACAAGGTCTGCATTTATGTGAACAATCAATTCCAAGCAGAAGACAGCTTCACGGTAAGAACTGCACAAACTCTCCAGTCGAGCAGAGCAGTTCTCCTAAGCTTCCAGTAGATGGGGTCCTCCTCCACAGTAGTGCTCAGAGGCAGCAGGAGGCGTTCACAGCGCTCTGATGAAGGGTGAAAGTCTGGAGCTTCTGGTAATGACAATGTGTGGAGTCAAGGGGAGCATCCATAAATATTGGGAGGGGGGGGGTTTAA
>OOFC01024565.1:0-13310 GCA_900323345.1 Pseudochromis fuscus | reverse complement strand
TTGCTTCAAAACAGCTTTTTGCATTTTAAGGTCCTATCAGACAATGTTGGAAACTCTTTTATAGAAGATTGAAATCACATTGGGCCTCATTCACTAAGTGTTTGTTAGAAGATTCTGACATTCACCCATTTGTTTGAAGGTGAGAACAAAATCTACGAACATCCAGGAGCACTCTTAAGCAGATTTGAGAGGTGACACGTTTGCACATAAATAACTGGTTATTATGGTTTTTCAATTCTACAGTTGTGTGTAATTATAGGATTTAAATTACAATAACATTTTCAGCATTTAGATTATTTTTGATCATCATTTTACAGCACGTTGTTTTGAAAGTAGGAAATGCTACACTGACACTTCAGTTTACTAGATGTGTGATGTGATCAGGAGATGTGCGTCCTGACCCGCAGCTGGAGCAACAGCAGACCTGTGGTGATTACAGCTGTACCTGTGTAAGAGTTTGGTTTGTTCTCTGTGGGTTTTCCAGAACATGCAATCAGATACGTATCTGATCTCTGATACAGTAAAGATGTGTCTCATTTCATAAATGAACCCACACGTGCACCCACATCACTGACGTCAGTGATGTGGGTGCACGTTTGTCAGCAGACCGTGGATGGATTAGATGTGAGTGCTGACGTTTATTTGATCACCTGATGTTCTGGTCCAGCTTAGATAACTGTGGACAGGTCTGTCCATGTCCTCGTTTTTTTTCTTTTATGCCCAAGATTTGACATAAATCCTTATTTTTTACTTCCTTCGGTTGTGTGCTCCTGTTTTGATAAAGCAAATTCAGTAACAGCATCTAATGTGTCTTTTACTGTGTTACTTTATAATATCCACAACCAAAGCTAATAATATAATAATAATAATAATAATAATAATAATAATAATAATAATAATAATAATAATAATGGTTGGAGTCATACAGCACTTTTCAAGGCAATCAAAGTGCTTTACAGAGACCATTATTCATTCATACCCAGTCATACAGGTGGTGGTAAGCTAAGTTAGCCACAGCTGCCCTGGGGCAGACTGGCTGCTAATTTGCGCCTACAGCCCCTCCGACCACCACCAAACCATTCATTCAACATTCATACAGGGTAAAGTGGGTAAAGGTGGGTAGAGGGCCGCCCTATCACTGAGCCACTGCTGTCCCTAATAAACATGAATTTGGTCTGTTGGTCACTTCCTGCAGCAGTTCCTCCTTCAGAACTACTGAAGGTTTTTGATGTTTTCAGTCGCTGCTTCGCTGTGTTTACATTTTCATTTTAACACGTGTCACCCTCTCCCTTCAGTTTGTGTGACTCTGTTTGCACACAGCCCTGCAGTCTTGTAACCTCTCGTGGGCATTAGTGGGGCATTTAAATATGCAAATGAGGAGCCACTGGCATGTGCTCTGAGAACATTCCTGCCAGTTAATAAGACTTTACAAGCGCTTCATGAGTCTGACGTAGACTTTCTCATAAAAACCATGTTAAGAA
Organism: Pseudochromis fuscus; assembly: GCA_900323345.1. NCBI lineage: Eukaryota > Metazoa > Chordata > Actinopteri > Pseudochromidae > Pseudochromis > Pseudochromis fuscus. Next base: position 11,829 of record OOFC01024565.1, on the reverse strand, counting down.
CAAATTTAACAAAAAAGCTAAGAAGACATTGATGAATGAGGCCCACTATGCTTATATGTATATATATCAGTGATCTAATCATGCACAAAGTGTGATGACAAATAAAGGATTCTGATTCTGATTCACTGAGCTCTATGCATTAAAACTGCCCACATGTGATGGCAAAGAAGCAGTAGATTAATAATTTTAGACGACTGTTAATACATTTGATTTTTCTTTATTTTAGAAATGTACTTGTACAGGTCAGCTCAAGGACACTTTGATGTGTGGATGGGAGGAGCCTGGGATCAAATCCCCAATCATAAGATCTGTCAACCCGCTGTAACATCTGGGCAGCTGTGGTTGTAATGTGCTTGTACTGTGGTAAAACACATGAGTTTATCACACAGTGTGCAGTATTCTTAAAAAAACTATTACATCTTAACACAGAATGTATATCTATGTATATCTTCTTTTATTTTGAAAGAACATGTGAACCAAAGCCTGGTTACCACAGGACAAACACAGACTGGTCTCAGTGTGTGATTGAAAGTTTAGAACAAGATATTAGAATTTAAATAAACCTTAATACATTTTTTGATCATGAGAACATACTGTAGTAATACTTCTTTATCAGAATCAGATTGTGCGTGCGTGCGTGTTTGTGTGTCAATCTTAGACACGTGCAAAACAAACACCTTATGGTAGAGGCATAGATCTCTGAGATATAGTGTGGAACAATGTTGTTGACTTCATGCAGTATGGACACAGACAGAAGAGATGTTCTTAAAGATAGGTTTGTTAAGTCACTCATGCTGATGCCAACATTTCTTTATGTCATCTGTTGTTGAACCTGGAGTCTGCCTCTATATAGCTGACGTGCGAGCTGGTGCACTTAAGCTACTAAAGTGCCATTACAGAGTTGTTGGGATGCTGTTCGGGGTCATGTGCTCGGCCTCGGTCTCTACACCTGTCGTGAAAACCATTTCTTTTTAAAGTGGCCTCACAAGCAAGATTTCAGCGTCTTTCTTGGAGTTGAACTGTGCTCGCTGTAGTTGCTCCTGACGGGTTTGTCAGCATTAGATTTGCTTGAATTGTGTAACCCCCTGTCCGGTTGAGGAAAGTGGCTGAGTATTTTCTATTAACCCTTACCCCTCCCAGGTGATAGCCTCACACTGCACATCTGACAGTAGGGGTCAATGGCTGCATCTGTAGACTGGAGGTGCGTGAAGTACAAAAAAAAAAAAAAAAAGAAGAAAGTCAATGGCCAGGTGTGGAGGAGACAGGCCAAAGTCAATACATTTAACTCTAGATTAAAACTATTGATCCCAACCCATTTGTACACGATAAATAAAGTGTGTAGGGGGGTGGAAGACAGCTGGGACTAAGTTTCCCCTGCACTCGAGTGTTTGCACCCTCCACTGTTTGCCCTGAGAGGGTTGCAGCCCCCCTCCACACCACCTAATGCCTCATTCTCATTTCGTCGGTGCCACCTGCATTGATTTTCAATTTGTTTCCCCTTGGCTGCGGATCATCAGTTATATGGCCAAGAGAGAGTTTGGGGGTTTTCTCCTTTCAGAGGGGCTGCAGAGGTAGAGGGGGCAGACTTGCATGCATTCCCAGTACAAATGGTGTTTTGATAAAAAATCACTTGTAAGTCAATATTTTTTTATTAAACTGTGCACAAACCTGATTGATGAAGATCGGTGTTTGGCAGAGTATGTGGAGGAGAATGTGTATCTGTGTGTGTGTGTGTGTGTGTGTGTGTGTGTGTGTGTGCGTGTGTGCAGTGTACTTTACTGCACTGTTCAAACATAACATTGTTACTCATCCAAGCCAAATTTTGTTTGGTTTTCATGAGGTAATTCTTGTAATATAGTTTTTTTGCATGAGTCATAATTTTTCACTGATTCTGAACTAAATTTCCAGTATAACTTTTTGCATCTCAGAAACCTTCTTCACTCAGCTTTATGCTTTAGAAGTATTTCAGACTCTAACCTTAGTTTAGACAAGTTGGTCACTAAGTGCTGCTCACTGGACCTGACCACGAAGACACTTCCATTTTATTAAATGAGGATGACTTTGGCACTAAAGATAAATTATCTCTTCAGGGAGAGATCTCTCATGCCCGGGCTGGATGTGTGCGTGCGTGTGTGTGTGTGTGTGTGTGTGTGTGTGTGTGTGTGTGTGTGTGTGTCGCACAGCGGTCCGTCACGCCCCGAGCCCTCTGAGTGCTGGCTGATTTTTCTTCGGCCCCCAGTCACAGCCGCGGCGCCTGGCAGACAGCAGGCCTACTGCTTAATACCTTTTAAATGGTTTTAATTTTCTGTCTTTATTGATCTCACAGGCCATGATTAATCAGATCAGTGGAGCAGGCAGTTAGTACATTAAAAATTGTCAGCCCCATGTCAAGGATGATTGGGCACTGAAGTCCGCGAGTGAGCGGCAGCGCGTGGATGTTTTGTGTAGTTATGTGTTCGCTCAGAAACGCCTTTTATTCTTTAAAGTTGAATGTGTCTTCTTTTGGAGGGTAACAATATACTGTGTCGTGCTGTCTTGTTCAATACAAGGTTCACAATTCAGCTCAGGTTATAGGGAATGAACAATTCAGTCCATCACCTGCAGCTGCTGGGAAGATTTCTCCAGTTTTTTCCTCCACATTGAGTAGTTTTTGTTGCACTTTAAATCACCACTGGGAGTTCACGCTGAATGGAGCTCTGGTTGCTCTGGATTTACAGGTTCAGTACTGTTCACAGTTTGAAGCTACAATGTGAAACTGTGTAAGGAGCATGTTCAGGCAGTTTCTTCAGTTGTTTTGGTCTTTTCCAGGTCCTGATGTCGACTGAAATGAAAGTGATGCCATGTGAAGTTTTAGTATGATTTGTTTAGGTCCTTGCACGTCACTGCTGCAAACTTATGAAAACTAATGATGATGAAAATAAGCCATAAATGTTAATGTTTTGTTTTAAGTAGTTTAACTGATTTTGCATTTTGTAATTAGGTATTGTTAATTTTCTAATTTCTCTCCACAGGCTTTGGGGAGCATGTACTTCATCCACAGGACACTGACAAATATCTACCAGTATGACTTTGAAGGTAAAAACTCATTTATTGTTTTTATTAAGATTTCTTGCACTTTTTTGCTTGAACAGTTACAAGATTAGAAGTCACGTCACCCACATTGCATAATAACTCCCGCCTCTGATGGAGAGAGACCGTGGTTGCATGTTATGGGCAAAAGTCTTTTTTTCTTTTTTTATATATATATATATATATATTAGTAATTGTAAGATATTTTTTGTGTATAATGACACTTTGATGGCTACCTCTCCTGGCCAGATTTGCGAAGAACTCGAATTTAAAGTGGAGCTGTTTTTTCGCTGCTGCATAGTCCAGTCACGTTAGGTGTGAAAAAGCTCCTCAGAAAAGCTTATGAAAGAAGCATAAACATCCCAGAGCTGCCACTCGCTGTGTGGCCCAAACCGATTGTTGTTCACCAAACGCAGTCTAATGGCCCGCTTATGGATTCTCTCATTACGTATGCTGCTGTGATGAGGTTAACACCAGTTTATTGATTTCTGTTTGCATGTTTTCTCACTCTTTTACATGTCACCCCCTTCGCTCTGCCTCTCCCTCTCGCAGTTAAGGATTTTAAAGCAGTATCGGGGCAGAACAAGTATGTGGGCTCTCTGGACGGGGTCACCACAGTGGAGAAAGAAAAATTCCCAAAGAATTTCTGGCCTGATGTGAGTATGTATGCATGAGTGTGCATCTGTGTATGCCTGTGTGTGCCTGTGTGTGTGTGTGTGTGCCTGTGTGTGTGTGTGTGTGTGTGTGTGTGTGTGTGTGGGGAGGCGTCCACATGGGCCAAAGGGAGATGTCGGGACAAATGAGTCTACTGGGGCTGTTGGAGCTGTCTGCCAGCTCTGACAGGGAGATGAGACAAATTATGTGAAGAATCAATAATTATCAGTTTGGCCCTTTAAAGACACAGCTCACTGCTGTTTAGTGACTCACTTCAATTTGTCTCTGTTGCAGTTCAAGTGGTCCAGAAAGGGCTTCATGAGGACCCGCTGGATCATACACAACCAGTATGTAACACACACTAACCTCACCTTCACACAGCAGCAGGGTCGCCCTCCGCTCCACTTTCGCTTTTGCTTATGTGTTGACTTCTGTGAAATACTGTACTTGGAAAAACTCGTGATAACACACACGTGGAAAAAAAAATCTGGCAAACAGTTTTGAAAGCAAGGATGTTCCTCTGTTATCAGCCTGAAGCTCCGGGTTGGAAAATAACATAGGAAAAGGAATTATATCTGTCATCAAATATAAAGAAGTGTGTTCTCTTGTCTGAAAGGGAGCACTGTGTTTTGGTCACACACACTTTATTTGTCTGACTCTAAAAGCTAAAAAGCAGTTACAATCCATATTATGATTTCGCCTCAATAACACTAAATCACATGACTACCCTATGTGATAGATATCAGTCATTGTGATACTTCAACTCAGCTGTATGTGGCATTTTAGTGTCTTTCAACTCATTGCTTTGGTTATCTATCACGTTCACTGCTGGTTAGTGTTTAGCCTTTTCATGCACTTCAGAAAAACCCACCGTACACTCTCTCCCATGCACCACACAGCAAACAGACAAAGCTGCTGTCTCGCTGGTGAACAGCTAACAGCTTATGAGCCAGACGTTTGCCTCAGGAGGTGGAGACCTGAAAAAAAGAGCTAAAAAGGGAATTAGGATAAAGAGGATAAAGCCCCAGTGAATGCAGGTTTAGCACAAAGCTAAGCTCAAAAAGCCTTAGTTTAGGTATTAGTGTTCTCCACAGACAAGCAGCCATAGAGGAGCTTTACTTAACTAGAATCATGTAAAACTGGTCAGATATTTACTGATTAAATTTTGCCAGACATTTAAGGCTTAAGTGTTGAAAACAGATGTTTTACATACATGTGCATTTGCTCAGCAAGTATATTTACATGTATGGTTTTATGCTCCTGAATTGAAATGGAGATAAATACAACCCTGCTTCTGCAGCCTGTGTTGTCTGTCAACTGTACTCAGTATTTGCTTTGCGGTATTGCTACCTAGAGGGGGTAATAACAAAAGGAGCCAACACAATCTGTGTGTGCCACAATCATGCTGTGAGTCAACACAGGTCGTTTGTTAGATGCACATTAATTGTTGTCCAGTGACAGCCACAGAAAAGGAGTGGACGCTTGTGTGTAGACCCAGCATTACCACGAGTGCACCCGGTGATAAGATAGCTCTTCTTAAGTGAAACATATGTTGGCACACACATATATACACACATACACACACCCATGTACACACTCACCTATCTGATGGTGTTATCAGATTGTTTCCTGTTTTTTCCTCCACCTGCCACATATCACTATATCTTGTGTGTGTGTGTGTGTGTGTGTGTGTGCGCCTTACAGAGGTATAGACCTGGTCAATGTCCACCTGTTCCATGATGCCTCCAACCTCATTGCCTGCAACGCCAGTCCCTCCATTTACTCAGCCAACCGCAACAACGCTCTCAGATATGTCATCAACAGGTCAGATTTACACAACTGTGCAAAAACCTGACTCTCAAATGTCCTCGTGCTCTGAATATTAACTCTGACCTTTCGACATGACATTGTATTTACACTCACAGTCAGATTTAACAGAGAGAAAGACTCTCTGTGATACTGTTGTATTTTTTTCTAGGATATCAGACAATCGCCACACGGCTCTGCCTTTCTTCGTGTTTGGTGATTTCAACTTCCGTCTGGATACACTCAGTGTAGTCCAGGTATAACACAAGATTTATTTTTACCGGAACTCCCATGATAAAGCCTGTTACTGTGACAAAAACTCTTCCTTGTATTTGTCTTTCCATGACCAGCATCTGTCCAATGCAACGGATGTGCAGACAGTGAAGAAGGACAGCAGTAACGAAGTGGAGAAAATTATATGCGAAGAAAAGGACAATGACCATCAAGTAATTTAAACAACAACAACAACAACAAAAAAACACTTGTTAAGACAACAACTGACAATTTTTGTGCTGCTTTCACATTACCTACTGTCCAACTTTTCACTTGCAGGTGCTGCTGCAGATTGAGGAGAAGCTGTTTGCCTACCTGCACCAGGCAGTTTTCAGAGAAGACAACGGCAGAGCAGTGAGAGCACTTGCTGACCTTTCACCCACCTTGATATAAAACTTATGCTGCACTGCAACAGTCTCACATACCTTTTCAGATTTTACTTCAGATGGATTCACGGCACTGGATATACAACAGTGAAATAACTGTGGCATTAGAACAAATTTTCATCTGTGCTAAACTTAAACTCATGTGTACACATTTCAAGTGTTGCTCAACGGTAATGGCTTCTGTCCCTCAGCTTTTGAAGTATGACAAAGAAGTCGCAGCCTTTCATGATGTTATCAGGGAAGAGGACATCGAGTTTCCACCCAGGTCAGATTCATTAATGAACTACTACTCTGCAAACCCCAAATTGTGTGGATTTCCATGACATGTATTTAGCTTTTCCTTCCTGTCTTGTGTCAGCTACCCCTACAGTGAAGAGTACACTAAACCAACCCAGTACATGAACACTCGCTGTCCTGCCTGGTGTGATCGCATCCTCATGTCACACAATGCCCAGAATTTCATCCACAGGGTCAGTCACTGTATTTAAAGTTGAAATTCATAAGTGTCTCTCTGTTGCCTGTCTCAGTACTTCTCTGCCAAAAGCTCATACTGTACACAGACAGTGTTGTAAGCGGTTAGTAGATGTTTATAACAGCTTGGTCCAAGAAAGCATTTACATTTTTACATGGCCTTGTTAAGTATATGCCAGCAACTTAATATTAGCATTTTACTGTTGATTTTCATGAGTGACATAAGTGGTAGAAGACATGTTAATGAGTAATGGCTCCATTGTCAACAGAATAAACCAACGCAGACAAATATGCCACGACCACGCAGGTGTCATTGGATTGCAATCTTTAACATAAAAGAAGACTCGTCCAATTATGTAAGATATAACTCTCATATGATCTTATATGATTCTTATTTTCAGAGAGAGGACTGTGAGAACAGTGTTGTTTACAACACAGTGGGTCCTAATGTCTGTATGGGAGACCATAAGGTAACAGTTTAAATCGTGTGTATATTGTGCAGGTAACAAATCAACCACGTAGAGTGATGCTTATGTGTTTTTGTTTTCCCCTACAGCCTGTTTTCTTGTCCTTCTCACTGAAGACAAATGACCATTGACTCTGATCCTGCTCAATGGTAAGAGTATGTCCCCCCTGAGTGTGTGTCTGTGTGTATGTGTTTGTGTGGACATGTGAAAGTGCAGATTTGTCTGTGGTGATTCCTGAGGGTAGATTCAGTGTGCGAGAGTGATCACAGTAATCTCACTGCGGTCCCTGGAGAGCCATAACCAGGCTGGCCCAGTGGAGTCAGGATATGAACTAAGATGAAGTGCCTGCGGGACACAAGCGCTCCTTTGTGTCCAGTGTAGTTGGAGCACAGACGATCAGCATCTTTCACTGATCTATGTCTATTGAATCCTCTCCACTGTCACTGTGGCCACACATTAAGTGCATTGCTGGCCCTGCTTTTCATTAATTACCATCTGGATGGTCGGCCGGAGAGACATTCATTGTTCCAGACAGCGTATTGGCATTTTTACGGCCATGATTTTGTTTTGCTGCCGTTTAAATTTATTTTTTTTAAGGATGTACTGCTTTTTCATGATGGTGCTTCTTCAGACGGCTGCAAAATGATGAGATCCATGCAGCAGAGGAACTTGAACGATGCTACAACCAGCACTCGTTTCCTCTTGTGTGTGACATTTTGAGGAACAGAGAAAGTTCATTGAAGTAAACCGTAAGGGTAAAGAGATGTGTTACAACAGAAGAGTACTTTTATGTGTAACAATTTGAATTTTTATATTTAAAAAGTAGCCACGTAAAGTTACATGAAGTTAGTTTTAATGTTAAAGGTGCCCTGAATGCAGCTGCTTTATAACAGCATCTAACTATCAGCCATGTATGTCCACACCCACTGTATCCCGCACCTGAACTGTGATCTACTTGGAGAGGGAAGAAGAATTTACACACTGGTTGGGTAGAGTCCTATATCTACACTAATTCCTATGCTATCATTTCTGTTGGCGCTGCTGCAGGTCTTGGCCCCGCTGTCCTCAGTGCACTGCCGCAGAGGGTGATCAGGGTGATGGTTACCAACTGCAACTGATCCATCAGCCATCCACAGGACTATGAATACACTCCTGGTTTCTCACATCTGAAGTCTCTGCCACATACTGTTCACCACTGCTCCAGCAACTGTCGCGGATTTCCAAGGGTAGTTTTCGGACTCTCCACTCATTCAGATGATCCTCCGACCTGAAAGCTCATTGTTCCTCAACTTCCTGGAGGAATTCATGGAGACTGGGTTTTTTTTGCTGTTGTTTTTTTTTTATGGAAGGAAATAATGGGACCAGACCATTTCCTCAAATGCGTCCATGTTTTAATCACAGTAATTTTACCTGGTGTATTTTTGGGTACGCACCTTTTTTCACAGGCAAACAACCCAAACAATAAGGTTTTACACATCCCCTCCAGTCAGTACGACCACATTACAACTACAGAAGAATATTAAGAGTTATTTTCAGTCATAGGATCTTGAAAAATATAGTTTCAAGACAACTAAAAAATATGGGACCTCTAATCTCAGAGGCCAGCAGTCTCACTGGCTACCTGCGTATGCTTTTATTTTGTATTTTGTTCCCAGTTTAGTTCAAGTATTTATTCTCACAGTAGCATTTTATACCACATGGAAAAGACAGTAAAGGAATGCTGCTATCTCAGTTTCCTGTTGACATGTTTGGTTTGACGCCCTCCTGTGATGGTTTTTTTACTGACATATTTTTAACTATATGTAGCTCCCATCTCACACAGCAGCTTTGTCAGATATTTCCTGAGTACTCAACGCAATCAGTTTCAGAATAGATGGATTTCAATAGTGACATTATGTAGAAATGACACTAGCTAAAAAAAAGCATCAACAGCTTGTATTTGCTGTTGTAGGCACAGAAATAATGACGACAACATAGAAACAGAATGTTTTATACTTTTTATCTGACAGTAAAAAATTAAAATGTACTAACTGTACATTATACCAAGTGCTTTATTTTACAAGCTACAACTCTGCAGTTCTCATTAAGTCATTTTCAGATACCCACTCTCAGAGACAGTTATCTGGTCAGTTTGTCTGCGCTGCCAGACATCGCAGGCATTTCCTCCACCCTCTTCTGGTTGGCATCAACCTTGTTTCATTGCCAAAAGAATTATACTTTAGGCCTCTCATGTTTACTTATAACTGTAGTTAAGGAGTGTGGATTTTTTGGCTTCACTAAAATCCAGTGTATATGCAGTATATACACATATATCACAACACAGAAGGCACTGTTTGGATTCCTTTGATTTGTGTTTTTATTTTCTTGATTCATAGTCTCATACTGGAGCACCAGTGCAGTAATATGTTTTATGATGTCTGAATTATGAGTTTGTTGTTTTTATCTGGCTTTAAAATGACTAACTGAGTGGATTTAAAATATGTATTTTAATTTTTGTTTTGTGAAACTTACACAGCTTGATGGAACAGTACACTCCCTGTACTGACACCAAAATATGTTTCCACGTAGACAGTGTTGGTATTAGGATCGGACTGTCCCATCGTGTTTGGACAGTGGGGCTGTAGCCGCACCATAACAACAGCGATGCAAATGCCTGTGTATATTAAAACAGTTTGTAAGTAATGAACATATAGCGGTTTAATGTTGTCACTGGAGTAGAGCTGGTCATGGGGCCAGTGTTACCTTGAGATTAACTCTGGTCAAACACTACATTATTGTGATATTTTTTGTAAATAAAATGTTGTCTGCAGAATATGTTGCATAATCTCTTATTGCTACAGACTGACAGTTTACAGTCATCACTTAAACAGTTGATTCAAGTCACACCTGTTTGGGGAAAATGAAACATGAAAGGCGTGATCGCACACTGTTCATCTGCAGTGACTATTTCCTGCATGAGGGCTGATAAACCTGAAAGGTTAGGTAAGGTGCCGACTTCCCGGAAAACAGACATAAATCTTACCTGGAGTGACCAATGAAAATACACTAAATAAAACGTTATTTACTTTATTTCCTCATTTTGTTATATTGACATTAACAACACTAATGTTGACTTTTGTGTGCATCAGAACGGAAAAACAATCTTGCAAGTTGCACGTAAAGTCTAAGTGTTGTGCTGTATGTGTGTGTTATGCATTCAGTTTTTGTAGTTAAAGAGTCAGCCAGGGAGCAAGCTGCACTTGATGGCAGAAGACAAATGGCATTTAATACAGAGGAGGTTTTAAACCTGCAGTCTAAAGCTGGAATGGGCTGACTACTCAGGGGTTTTTTTCAGATTGAGAATCTCAGACAAATCGAGAGCTGTGACGGATTCCCACCTTTATGACTGTTTCATATTTGCGTTGGACTTTTGAATAAAATTCCCAGGAAACAGCAGTTTGGAAAGAGACAAGTACGACTAAATCTTGCATATTGTCTTGTATGTGAGAAATGCAGAGCCGGGCTGTTCCCAGCAACATTCCTCGGCTTTTCCTCCAACAGAGTCATCAGGCCTGATGTCAGCTGAATGAACCATATGGAGCCGAAACTCACTGAGCCTAAATGGTGAATGGGTTTGGACTGTTGGTATTGATTTTATGTTGAAATGGGTTACGGGGGTCATTGTCTTCAATTAAGCCATACCACATGAGTAAATCACACAAGATTTCACCTTTGACCTTTGCACCTCTCTTCAGCTTTGGTGTCACTTACTTTTCATTTTAAATGCGATTACACATGTATATATGTATAATTAAAAAAACATTGCAAAGCAGCCGAGACAGCCAAGTTTGATAAATATTTCACAATAATTTATTGTGTGTGGTTTCAGGTGTTTTATATTGTACACTTTAATATTTTACAGTGTATTTTAAAAGCAAGTATAAGACAATGAAAAACAAACTGCAAACACTTCTTTCTCTGCACAAATTCAATGCAAGTAAACACGTATTCCTGTCTTTTAAACACTTTGTATTTCAGAATTTGTCGTCTTGTGATGATAAGATAAGATAAGAGATCCTTTATTTGTCCCACAATGGGGAAATTCCAGAAACTGAAACTGTATACGACACAGAATTTCTCATTTTGTCTGTAGGAATGTGAAATGATATTTTTTTTAAAAGTACATTCACTAGAAATACTTGTTCTAAAATCACATTATCTACAAATTTATCAGCTTTTCATTTTAATTTTCTTTTTCTTCCACAGTGAGATGTTTGGTTTCACCTTTAATAAAACTTTCCCAGTATATGGGGTTTACTGGTAGATTGGGAGAGTGTTGTGTGTTTATATTTTTATATGGCACATGTGGTTCCTAACAGTTTCATCTGGAAATACAAATAAATAATCACAAACAGTCACTGTTGAAAAAGAGAGAACATGAATAACTGCAGGTACCTTCTGTTTAATCCATGTTACCAACAGCATCATGCAGATTTTTACATGTCAGTCTCTTTCTTTGTTTACAAAATTATGTGTATGGTATATTCCCCCCATGTAACAGTGTAACAGGCCAAAGAGAATTTTTTTTACAGTAACTTATAAAAGTAAACCTTTTTTGAAGCTGAATCATTACAGACTGTTTATCTATTTAACCCTTTGATGCTTTTTTGTTGGACCTCTTCCGGACATGCGTAACTGCGCACTGATGAAACCTCCAAACTAAT
>OOFC01024555.1:0-20673 GCA_900323345.1 Pseudochromis fuscus | reverse complement strand
AGACCGAACAGTCAACAAACAAAGTATTATGCACACTCTGCAGGAAGGAGTTTTCTTTTCATCGAAGCCCTTTCAGCGTAAAATACCACATTAGCAGGAAGCAGACGTTAGTCGGGGATTGACTCGGGCACTGAGAACAATACAGCAATGTACTGATATTAGAAAATGTACTTTTATTTTGTACTTTAATATTTAAGTATTTTTAAAGGTATGTACTTCAGTGCTTTAACTTAAGTAACATTTTGACCAATAACTTTTATTTGTAGTTGAGTAAGATTTGACCATGAGTATCAGTACTTTGACTCAAGTGCTGAAGTTGAGTACTTTGTCCACCACTGCTTATTTGTTAAAACAGGAGCAGTTTTCAGGGGTTGTCGTTAGTGATAACTTTGGTGGGAACAACAGAAGTGGCGTTTGATATGACAAAGAGGTCTCCAGCTCAAGGAGAAGTGCTGTGTTTGAAGAATCAGTCTGTTAAAACCAGTCTGTTAGCTCTGCCCTTTGACTGTCCTTCCCCTGCCCGGCTGACTCCTGTTCCTCCATCTTCAGCTTTTTTCCCCTCCCTCTTTCCTTAGATCGCAAATTCACCGTCCCCTGTGAATCCCCACGCACATCAATACCCCTTAAAATTCATGTTTGATTAGTTTTATTGAGCGGCCTGCACCTTTCTGATGCAGTCAGTGATGCACGGCGAACACTGTGTTTATATTTGCCTCTCGCTCGCCTCTATTTCCCGCCACCCAGAGCTCTCGGCCACAATAAAAAGGAAGTGATAATGACTAACAATTACAGGGACTTGAGAGTGATGGGACCCAATATATGGAAAAAATAACTGCTGTGGACTCATACATCAAGAGGATGGCCTGGAGAACGAGGGCAAGGACGTAATAGGTCCCCGAGACTGAAGAGCACCTCCTCATTAATGTGTGTGACATCATTTTGAAAACCAGAGTCATGCCTCAAACGTCAAAGTTGTACAGATTTTTTTTATTCAGTTTTGGATTCATGCTGTGTCTTCTGTGTTTGTAGCCACCTGACAGAAAACTGAATAACTTCATATCACAGTTTCTGTTTAACGGTGGAGAGCATCATGCTTCTCTGAGTTAAAGTCGACCACGTCACCCGTGTGCACACGCAGAAACCTCGATCAATACCATCGAGCAGGTTCCTCTTTTTCTTCTTTAAGCTTCACATTCACAGATGCCAATTAGTTTGAGTGATGAAAAGAGTCCTCTCTGTTGACCCATTAGTGAGTTCCTCTCGTAAATGTTTTTCTACAGGGAGCTGAGTCCATGCTTTTCTTAATGGCCTTTTCTTGGCTCAACTTGTGGCCCATTCAGTAATGGATGTTCCCCTCTATTAGATTTTTTAACTTGTCCGACTTTGTTAGTCTTCTCGGTGGTGAAAGTCGACCTTTGCTGCAGATCAAAGGGAAAAGGAAACCAGACAACACATGTCTGATAATCAATGGCTTAATATATCTCCCTGAGCTTTTAAAAAGATTAAAGAAACAGACACATACAGGGATTTAAAGCTAATGTGAAAAAAAGGAATTCTAGCTAGTTTAACGCCAAACATAATTCATTAGTAGCTTTACACAGTCAAGAAAACTGCACTACTAGTACTACAAGACATGAGCCAGTACTTCAACAGTCACTCTCTTTAAGTCTTATGTGGTGTATCAACCTACACAAATAAAAGCCTAAAATATAAATTACATAACTAAGTAAGGTGGGCTATCATTTGGCAATTATGCACAAAATATCTTTTATCCAGGCATAATTCAAAGAAGTGTCAGACAGCTGTAATACATTATGTGGTCAAAAAATAATTTCTTTTCCCACATGAATTAAACAAAATGATTAAACTATAAATAAACTATATTTTCCCTTAAAGAGAGTTATTTCCTTACGATAACCTAAGCAGTCAAATCATACATCTTTTATACTTACTATAATCTACACAAGGTCCTGGATCACCTTGTAACATATTTCCTCATGTTTGCTCAAAGAAGTATCAATACTATTATTCTGATTTATTTACCATCAATGGATAATGATAATAATAATAATAATAATAATAATAATAATAAAATCTATCTGGACTTCATAGCTGTTATATATGTTGTTATATCCTGTAATCCAGTGGTCCCCAACCTTTTTTGCACCACGGACCGGTTTGATGTCGGCATTATTTTCACGGACCGGCCTTCAAGGTGTGGCAGATAAATACAGCAGAAATAAAATAACGACCGGCACAAAAAAAGAGAAGCTCTTAAAAGACGTTTGGTTTCTTTTACTCATTTCACTAGTTTGCAGAGTTGTTTGTTTGGCTAGCGTGTCTGATCACGTGACCGAGACAACTGTATTGACGAGTCAAGAGACACATACGAAAGTTAAGTCGGAGAGAATCCTGTCGTTTTCAGACTAATGATCAATACAATTTATATTCTGTACATATGTATATTTTATATTTATATAAATCAGTGGTCCCCAGCCCGGTGGTCTGGGACCACTGCTGTAATGAACTCACTTGAAAACAGAACAGAAATCAAAAGCTTATTTCTACTGAATGCAAACCTCCACATGTCTCTGTGCTACTCTGTGTCTTGTCATATGATTTTGAAAAAGTCTATTTATGGATCACAGAACTGGAGACCCATCACACTGTGAACTACTGACAGCAATTAGCTCATCAGAGAGTGAGCAGCGTACTGTACCAGAACAGGAAGACAAAGGAGCAAAGAATACAACTTAAAGATGTGAACTGGAAGAAAGTGAAGAAAAACTAAATCAAGGAGGAGGTAAAAAAGAGAGCTGCTGCGAGATGCCACACCACCAACATCAACCCGTCTCGGCCTTGTTCCCCGGTCGTTTGAAAATGAGCACAGAGATGTTTGGTGAGGGCTTCTATAAATAGGCTGTTGTGGGGAATGTTGGGATAAATTAATGATTAAGAAGCGAGGTGGGTGCTCAGACAAGATGCCTGTGAAAGGCAAAAAAAAAACAAAACATCCAGCTGACACAAAGATGGAGTTGCAACTCTCATGTTTTTTCCATTTCGTCTTTTTTCTCTGCCCCCAATGGAGGCGACGTAGTAAGACAACTATCTAGGAACAGCTTTGTAAAGACTGAAACCTCCATGGTGAAGATGAAGTATAATGGTTCTGTTTGTGATGTATTAACACACACTCATCCTGACTCATTGACTGTATTTGTACCTTGTTAACCATCAACTTTTAACATCTAAACACAACGTCCTCCATCTTTGTAAACATGGTCGGACCATGTGGGCGGGTGTGATGCCTTTCAGTGAACCAGAAACAAGAATTCACAGGAAGTACAACAAGGCACTGGATGGGAATCTACACAAAACATGTAGAGTAGCTTCATTGTGATTCATGTGTACTTACCACCAGAGTAAAATATATAAACAGGCTTGTTAGAGCCCGATATGTAACAACAATCCAAAATGTAACAACTTCCTGAATTGTTATCAAAAAAATGTAGTAAAACCCAAAATGTAACAACTGGTCGATAATGTAACAAAAGTGTCGAGGAACGGACCCAAAATGTAAGAAGTTGCTACATTTTGTTACATTTTTACTTTTTGGGCTCAGCATCTGGTTACATTATTGACCGGTTATTACTTTTATTTTAATAACAATTCGTGTCATTGTTAGATTTCAGTTTGTTGTTACACATCGGGCACTAACAAGCCTTGCAATAATTAGCAGCTACTTGGACATTGGCCTCAGACCACTAGTGTTATGGCTAGCTTGGTTAGTGAATCTAGGAAAAGTAAATTAACAAACCAACAATTACAAAATTTAAAAAAAAACAAAATCTCTAGCTAGTAAGCACTCAGAGAGCAAAACCTCTACCAGCTGTACTGATGCTATAGGCTGAACCCTGTCGCCCTCTTGTGGTGAACTCGACATTGTTAAAACATTAGCTCATTATAACTGTTTTACTCATAGTGAATAAAAGTGAAAAATACATCTAACAGCCCAACAATAATCAGCAGTTGGCCGCAGACACCTTATAAGACTTAACAAGTAAACCATAAATCACAAAATTACATTTAGTGAGTAGATAAAAGATGCAGGTCAATCAATTAAGCCACATCAAGTTCAACTGAAACCAAGAGAGTACATAATATGATCCACTCAATCATACTATTTCCTTTTATTTAAAAAAAAAAAAAAAAGAAAAAAAAAATGAAACATCAAAAAATCCTTTTTTTTTTTTTTTTAAAGTGCACTTCCAGCTGTTAAACAACTGGCTCCTCTCATCTGTTGGTTTGGTCCAGTTGATGAATCCACCCAGGTCGAGCTGAGTGCAAATACATAAAACTCTTCAGGCCATATAAAAAAATCTGCATAAGCACTTATTCCATCAGGTTTATAAGCCTGGTCTGGTCAAGTCATGCTTTTTTTTTCTTGGTCTGGCACCAAGATCTTTGTGTCCTTACGCATCTCATTACCCAGCAGCATACTGTGTGTTTCCAGCTCCCACAGCCCAATGAGCCATGAGCTGATCCATTACATTAGGAGTCTGAATTTATTGCTCTAATTTCTACAACATTAATATAACATGTAGGGTGTTATTTCCACATGTATCTTCAGGTATGTTGGTCTTACTGCTATCATATTAAACACTGTGGATGCTATGATGTAAATAAAGATCATAGTCTTTGTTTGTTGCTCCTGGTTTTGTGTCTGTCTGCAGAAACCTCGTCTGCATCTGGGACCCAGCAGAGCAGTGTACTCCCCAGTGTCTCTGAGGTTTCACACACAACATGCCCACTGCATCTCTGCCTGTTTGTGATTTTTAAAATTTTATTGAACACAGCGGAGCCTGATGACGTTTGGCATCGCTCTGCTGGTGACCTGCACTTTGAATTAAAGGTGACCTCATTAGGCGCCGCTCCAGCTGGACCTTGTTAGGTAAAAAGTGCATCTACCGAGACGACCTTTTGTGCGACTGGAACGATGTAACGCCTCAGTGAACAAGCTGCACCGCCGGTCACGGGGGCTCGGAGGAAATTGACATCTTCCTGAAGCTGTGCAGAAATGTGGGAGCTTTTCATTACAGCTTTCCTTGTATCAATTATTAAGCAGTTAAAGCAGCGTTTATAGTTTACAGTCCTCACCACTTCACACAAAAAGGTAAACTCAATCCACTGGGCCCATACACTGTATTTCTAATGTAAGCTAAAATAAAGTTTTTAGCTGTCTCCTGCTGCCTCTAAAATCCCCCACTTCTTCCCTTTTCCAGATGGTAACAGGGACATTAAACTAAATGTCACTATCTTCGGTGAATGAATCAAGGTAAATTCTCCCATTCCCTCCTGTTTGCGGCGTGCAGAGCTCTGCGTGGCTCTGAAACGCTTCGCCTGTTTCGCTTGAACGGCTGTTTCTCAGCGAACCGCGCGAGCAGACGCCACCAGCCCACGAGCTTCCTGCCAAAGTGTTCAGCAAAAGAAGCTTGCATTTCCAAATCCAGCCGTTTAAAGGGCTTAACTGCACAAGGAGCTTTCACAGCCACAATGGATCTCTGGTGGTCACACAATAGTAAAAGAAGGGCTTTTACGGAAAGATGGTTACCTGGGATTACAATTAAAACCACTAAACTTTAACACACTAAAACACTGGCGTAAGATTGTAATCTCAGACAAGAAGCTTACAGTGTAACATCCAAATTTGCTGTATTATTGTACATCTCACTGCTTGTTTCAACATGTTCTTGTTACACACAACAAACTGAGTCGATTCAAATAAAAGAAACAAGCTCATTAAAATTTAAAGTATAACTAAGCTCGTCTTAGAGAGAGTTTTCTTTATTTATTACCCTCATGCCTGCAGTGTACTAGCAGTTGTGCTTTTTTTTAAGTTGTAGTGTGCGATATGACGATATTAGATCGTGATGGATTATAACGTGGGGACGATCTCGTAAAGCAGAAACGTCATGAAATCGTCTACAGGGCACGTTACAGGGACGGTTACGCGCGCCCGACCAACCAATCACAGCACAGCACGCGCAGTGCACAGTGGGATCTCCTGCCGTTCTGTTTGGTCGTAGTTTCTGACCAGGTTTTGTTCTCGTATGGATCTATTCCATTAATAGATCATATTTTGTCCATATACCTTTGTTTTGCTTTAGTGTGTAATTTGTCCCGGTATATCACTGCGGATTTAACTTTGTTTCAGTCCATTTTTTCTTTTAACAACATCGCCGCTAAACTCTAGATGCCGCTATTCGGCTGTTTAGCATTTAGGACCACAAACATGGCGGACGCATCCCATAATCCACCGCGGCGTGACGTATGTTCCCATTCATGGCGGAAAGAGAAAGCGAGCCAGAGTTGGTCCCCAAAAAAAACTCCATAGTGTGGACTTGGTTTGACTTTGGCAAGGTGCAAACTGAAGTGATTTGTAAAGTTTGCAGAGACTCGGTTCGTACGTAGGATGGCAACACGACGAAGCTATTGAATCACCTGCGCTGACAGCACCAAAAACAATCTGCCGACAGACAAACCAAACGGAGACCAGACACACTGCAGACACAGGCAGCCGCTAACGTCAAGGTGAAACTAACCACGGTAATGCAGTCATTTAATAAGGGCACTCCATATTTTTAGGGTTTTACATGTTTACATACATTTTGAATATTTAAAATAGGGAAAGAATGGTCAAACGTGCAAATTACTCTTCAAAAATTTGTAAAAAAAATAAAATAAAATAAATAAGAATCGTGATAAAATCGTGATATGACGTTTTTGCCATATCGCCCACCCCTATTTTAAAGGCGTCTTAAATCTGCCAACCAGGGCTCAAGATCCACTGTTGAAGTTTTATTCTACAGCTTTATATTTTAAAGAGAAAATAACTCTCACTGCCACTAAGGTCGGTACAGACAAAGTCCATCCTTATTCCCAAATGACTCCACTCCTGCCCTCCCACTGCACATGGGACTCTGCTGGATCAGCAGCATTTTTTGAACTCAATCAAGGACAGTAATTCAATGACTTCATCATTAATCAAAACAACACCAGTCAACCCTGGATACACCAACACAATGGTGACACTGTAAAGAACGATAGGTGTGTTTTATCAGCCTGAACCCTGTCGTGAATAAGACAGTGATGATCTTCTATTCTTTGTGTGTTCGTCTCTGGTGCTGTAAAGATACGTGTCTCGCCGTCTCCTTCAATCCTTCATCTGTCTTCAAAAAGGTCGGCAGGACAAGTCAATCATTCTGGCAGGCGAAACACAAACATATCACGCTCTGTCAGAAGTTAGGTGAGTGAGTGATGTATCCTCCTGCTACAGCGATACGCAGGAAACAAATACAAGGAGGCAGAGTACGCCTCGTCATTTACTCAGTGTAATCACATGGACGCTGTAGACACATGCATGTGCACAATGATCACAAACACTAATCAGTATTATGAAAAGCAACACAGAGGGGGAAACACTGTGGAGGAGCTGGAGCATGAAAAAATAAACCACAGAAAGTAAGCAGCTCATTAAAATGCAGTTTGGAGCTTTTACATGAGTTCTTGTGTGATCTTACATTTGTTAAATATTTAATGGAGGCTATTTCAACATGTAAAAATAATAAAGCTGATAAAAATCTATTTTGTAATCCACATTTCCTTTGTGAACACTTCTATAAATACACAAGATATCTGTCAAATAGCATAAAAGTACAGAACCAATGCTACATTTTTCAAACAAGTCACCATTTGTGTTTTAGAAATTAAATCATCTTAACATCTGAGGGAATTTAAAATGTTTTTTGTTTCAGCCGAGGTCAAAACTCCAAATAATTTCTCTGTATTTCAGTTACAATCTGTGGTTTCAGGACACATGTTCACAGGTGCTGCTGCCAATCCTTCATCTGTACTCTACACAGAGCACAGTGGAGGGAGGGTTTTGTTGGTGCTGCATATCCTTGAGTAGTACTCCCTTCATCACTTTTTGGCCAAATCATCTCACCCGTCACCACGACTCACGCAAGTTTCTCGAGATCACGCCGTCAGTGTGGCGGGAAGAGGCCAGACAGAAGAGACAATGAGTGTCTCCAGTGACACTGTCCCTCAGAGACAGATTGATGCTCTCATAAACTGGATGTCACAGAGGATCAACAGAGCAGAAAAATGGTGGGCAGTCACACCCGATACTGACCATCACCTCACGTATTGTTATCATTTTTGGATAGTTAAACTTAGGATAATTTTTTTCCTAATCTGAAGTACTTTCATTCAGAAACTGGGTTCAAATGACACGTGAACAGATTTTAACACACACTTTTTACTTAAGTTATTTTTAAAAGTGGAAGTTATGGTTATTTTGCAATGTATGTGTAAATTTATAGTCTATTACATCTGTCATTTTTTCATGTAGCTTTACAAATACAGAAACAGGTTCACTGCTGTCTCTTAGTTTGACATTTTCCTCCTTTGTGTGGTTCTGTTTCCTCCTCAGGTTCAGGACCTCTGCTCGACCATCATCTTCTTAAATCACCTTTATCTTTTCCCGAAAAACAGCAGCCACTCACTCAGAGCTACGGAAAAAGACGAAAGGAAGGAGCGATGGTAGACGAAACACATAAAGAGGAAGATGGAGAGGTGAGGCGCAGGAAGGAGGAAGTTTGAGTGAAATAGGAAAAGAATAAATATTGGAGGGACAGCGGGAACAAAAAGCTGACGGGGAAGTTAGTGAGAGGAGGAGGAGGAGGAGGAGAGCTCTGAGAAGTGAAGGGCAAAGTCAGACAGAAACCACTGCCATCATTTCACTTCCATAAAAACGTCTCTGTGTTGGCTGAAAAGGCGGCGAGTCGTGTGAAGGCCCCGTGGACCGGGGCAGCACCAGCACCTCGCATCATCAGTATTTACACCCACTGTCACTTCCTGAATATTAAATTTTATAGCAGCTGAATCTGAGTACAGCTCATATTTCATCCACTGTGAAACAATGTGGCGTTTGAAAGAAGTGATGACATTTTGGGAAAGGGGTGTTCACTTTCTCACAGAACTGGATAAAATAATCAATATTACTGTAATGTTAATAAGTTTGATTTACAGGTTTGGTCTCCATGGAGACTACACTTTAGTTTCATCCCCTGGGTGCCTCCTCTGGTTCAAGGGTCAGACCCGCTTCCTCAATCCTCCCTTCATATCCAAATATGGTCACTTCTGGCTCCAAATAACCAACATGGTGACGTTTAGATGCTGATCTGTCTTCCACATGTGAGTAAACAAATCAACAGGTGACATGTCCATTTCTATACGTGGTGTATATAGTATGAGCGAAACCTGCAACTCTGACATACATGCAACATATTCTACTTTAACTACCATAAATACATTTGTAACATTTGACACAGTAACTTTTAAAAACACTTGTTCTGTAATTTAGTTTGTTCATTGGCAGGAATGATGTGAACTTATGAAAGTTTTCACATCAAAACTTGGAATAAATGTGCAAAATTGTAGCTATAAACTGTATTTTAATTAAAAATAACTGTACGCAACTGTGGGTTTTAGTTTCCAAAGAAAACACCGTGCAAGTTGTTATTGTATAATGTAAGTTTTGTTTAATCCTCAATCATCACAAACACTGAAGTGTGTGTATCAGATTATTTCTTGGACATAACTTCTTGGACTTTCTCCTGTTTGCCTCATTAGTGGTCAAGAAATAATCAGGTGCATATAAACTCACAAATCAATATATTTGGAGATTGGTGCAGAGAGAGTGTTGTGCAGAAGAAGTTACATGGTGAGCACCTTCACAAATTTTAAATACAAGACATAAAATAATAATTATTGAGTGTCTGAGGTGAAGTTTTCCTTGTTTCCAGTCTTGATGTTGAACTGAGCTGCTGCCTGAAGCTTCATAAGAAGTGTATGGGTGTGAGAGCTTCACTGATCTTCTTATGTAATTCCCATTGAGAAAGCAAATACATGACTAAACGCATGCTACCTGAACGACGTGTGCTCCAAGTGATTAGAAAGGAATAATAATATTTCTCTGGACCAATCACCTTGTCCGTAGGTGGAATAACTATTCATTCTCTGTCATTGGCTCTATTAGAGGCACTTTAGAAAGCTGGTGGGCCCACTTAGCGCTGTAATAAATACTCAGAGAGCTGAGGGAGGGAGAGGAGTGAGACACGAAGGAGAGCTGATGAAGTGATGAGGAAGATCGCAGAGACAGGCGGCGAGGAGGGGAGTCAGACAGAGACAGGGAAAGCAGAAGGTAGAAACTGTTCAGAAATGAGTAGAGCGAAGTGAGAAGATCGGGAGTGACAGAGGGAATCAAGTGATGCTCTAGAGATACCCTGGAGCAGACTACTCTTAAAGAGACCACAGTTGTAACGTACATTTCATCTCCCCCCCTCTTCAGTCTTCTTCTTCTGCGGGATGCGAGGCGGTCGGGGCTGCCAGCAGGGGCTTGGCAAACAGCGAGGGCTACACGGCTGACGCAGGTCGGAGGATTGTTTCCTCCCAGTTCTGTTTTGTCTGAACCACCATTTGTGTGAATTATGAACCAGCCCCTAGCTAGACGCAGCAAACATCTGCTAGCTGATTGGCTCATAAATTCACACAGCACCTCGCTGCCCACCATCCATTGTGTTGTCTGTAGTCAAACAGCAACACCAACAAACAACCAGGAGCCCGCGTGTCCTGCCAGGTTTGTTCACGTCCCTGTGGCGACCATCAGCAAAACACAACCGCAGTGCGAGCGGCTGCGCTACATCTGCTGGAGCTCATTTAGGAGGATGTTTGAAAAATAAATGGGATGCAGGAGATTTGGGTCAAGTGGGAAATCACTCAGCAACACTTTGAAGTTCAGCTCCACTTTTTGTCAAGAAGGAAAAATCAGTCCACAATGGCAAGAAAAATACCCGAAGATACACCTGAGGTGACACAACAACAAAACACACAACAACCCTGAGGCTCAACAACTGCAGGCTTCGGAAATACTGTGTTTACAGCTCAGTACTAATGCATGATGATGAATAGAAGTGCTGAATCACTTTTTAGAGATGGAGATACCATTTGAATCAGGTCAGAATCTAGTTTTATATTATTTCTCCTTTTAGTTTTGTGCCATTCTTTTTTTAAAAATACATTTTATTCAGCTTGTATAAAGATACTGAAGTCCCATAGAGATTAGAACTAAAATAATACCAATGAGCCAAAAGATAAAACAACAAAAAACTAAAAGTATGCTTACAACAAAGATAGTTTATCAGTTTCTCTCCCATTGGTGGGTTATTCATGATGTAAACCCAAATTTTGTTCAATTTTTTCTTAGTGTAATCATCATAGATTTAATTGGGAGAGTTGAAACACACTGATAGTATCAGGAAGTGATGAATAAGTAATGTGAATCAGATTAAATGTGACTTTTTTCCAATCTGGGTTCAGTGTTCTGGGTTAGTTATATATCACATATTCCTAAATTAATATGTTCATAAAGCCCAATTAGGAAATTAACGTGCAATAAAAGTGTACACATTAAGACTGGGAGACATGAGGTCCAGCTCCAGTACTGTAGCTTCATCTTTCTTTACCTGTCATCTGCATCTTTAGTGGTTAGGTCAGGATGTCTTTTCTTTTCTCAGGGTCTCTTCATATTTGGTACATCCTCCTCACACGCCAACACAAAGCCCACAACACACACCTTCATGTAATCTCTGCCCTCTGAGGTCAGGCTGGTTACAAGAATTAAAGAGGCTTAGAGCTGTTACGCAAGACGCGCAGCCACCACTGAATTAGCCAAGTGAGTCAGACGCGCACACTTGGTGACAATTTGTATTGAAGAACAACTTAAATGATGGATAAACAAGATTAAACAGATTAGTTGATGCTGCACAGGTGTGTCGTTACCTTGGATTCAGGCTGGCTGGGAATGGTCGCCTGTGGTCGGTGCAGGTTTTGTGGTTCATTCTCCTTTTCGCTGATCTCCGTCATCTCACTTCACAAAATGCTCCTTTAAACTGAGAACTGAGCCGAAGTGATGAGTCTGGAGGAACTATGCGCACAGAGGTTTACACATCGCTACAGTGTCTCTGTGCCAAGACTGTCCACTCATCTTTCACCGGCAGCATCCATGTAGAAATTTAATTCAGCTATAAAGAGGTATTCCGTGGGTTTAATACTCTAAATTGAAGCAGGAAAGAAAAAAGAAAACACCCGTGAAATATGTTTGGTGGAGGAAAATATCCCGCAGCTGCAGTGGGTCGGGGTGTCCACTCCTCTCTCCGCCGCCTCGCGCTCGTCTCGACCACCGGCCAGTTTTTCTCCTCGAGCTCACACAACGCGCTCTTACAACAACTTTGATTTCGCCGTGACAAAGTGCTCTGCGCGTCCTGATTGGTCCAGACCACCAACAGCACGCCTGGAGGAAGCAGTGGAGCGCGTGGGGATGGGTTCGCGGATGATGACGTGCAGAAAGGGGGCGGGGCAAGATGCAGGTGAGAGGGTGACGGTGTTCAACTTCTGTCTCTCTGTTGTTTACATCTTAATCTTTTATATAATAACAGGATTCATGACGATTAGATATCTTGCTTTTTGCTATCAGAGAGATGGGGAGTAAATTCAAAATAACAGTGTCTTATCTTATCCTATCTCCTCAAGAGGGGATGTTTTCACTCAGCATTTTATTGCTCTTACGTCACTTTTTTTTGCTCTTACTCAACATTTTGTTGTTTATACCCAGTATTTGGTCGTTTTCACCCAGTATTATATTGTTTTTACCTAATATTGTGTTGTTTTTATCCAACATTTCATGGTTTTTACCCAATATTTGGTTATTTATATTGAATATTTTGTTCTTTTAACCATCTTTCTGGGTTAAATGTCCAATATTTATCCAGTTCTGGCATAAAATAACTCAGCTCTTTATAGTGTGTATGTATCTTTGCATCAAATTTAAATATGTATTTTATACTGTGCAGGATTTTTATGCCTGTGCTTCAGCTTTGTATTTTTTAGTTGACACCCCAACAATGTTATCTTTTCTAAAAACACATTTGTATTTAAATTAATCTCCCAAGTTATTGTTTTGCGTGTATTTCACTATGCATGTCTGTGGTGAATGTTTTAATTAGCACTTTTTGATTAACATTGTTTCTTTCTGTTGTTGTTCTACAAGCTGATTTATGATCAGTTTAACAGCAACGTTTATTAATGTCCACTGCCCTCACACTAAAGAAATATGATGTGTTGCATCTTGACATTGACAGAAGTCTCTGTCTCTTGGAATTATGTTAAATGATGCTCTATATTTCTCATTTGATGGTTTGATGATGGGTTTGAGTGTATTTGTACCAGACCAGGATTTTACCCACAAATCACATGTTTAGCTTATAAGATGTGGCAAATTAAAACAGGAAGCAAAGTAAAACGGTTTTACATCAGCTCACCAGGAAACTTTGTCCACCTCTGAAAACATTTTTCTCTCTTCTTTCTAACTTGTCACTCATTTGGTTAACTGCTAACTTCTTTAATCCCCTGAGAACACGATTATAACCACCAAAAGTGATGATAAAATATAAAAATTACAAGTTAAAAATATGTCTGGATATAAAGAGCTGGTTTTACCAACATCATCCTGAGCGGACAGTTCTTCCACAAGCAGAGAAAACACAGAAAATGCTGTTGAACTAGAACAAATCAAATGATCAGAACAAATAAATAGTTCATGTGGCTTCTTTTAGTTCACCGGCTTGTGTTGAAATAATTAAAGAAGAGAATAAAAGCATACATTAAAGCATTACAAGGCGAGGTGACGAGACGGTCCACAGAGAGCACCGGTAGTTATGCAGGGTGGCTGATTCAGCACCAAGGACAGCTCCTCAGTGTGTGTGTGTGTCTCTCACTAATTATCAGCCTCACATGTGAAACTGCCTGCGTCCATGCTCACCTTCATTCTGTTGATTTTAATAATAGAAGTGTCTCATACCCAGCAAACTTAGTTGTGTTTGTTGCATTAACAGCCCCTGTACAGTGTGCAGTGCGCTCCATCACGCCGAGCTAATTATAGAAACGGCTCAGAACAAAGTGATAGCAGCGACTGCTAATGATTTCTGCTGCTCGTGAAGGCAGATATGTGAAGTTAACAGGACAATTGTGGCATTATAATTAACAAGGCTGAAGATGGATGAGTGAACGTCCTTTTAAAATTCAGCCTTTGGTGCTGGTGTCATTAATATTGAGATAAATATTCTCTAACAAAGCAGTTCATCCTCGAGCATGGGAACAACACATCTATCTATCTATCTATCTATCTATCTATCTATCTATGCAAAGCGAGAACATCTTTCTTTCTCTGTTAAGTGAAATATTCTCTCAGAAGCAGAGTAGGTCTGTACACCATGTCCCAGTTTTTTACTGGCAGTTGTCTGAAACAATCATAGCTGGCCCTGACAGTGCACTGACAGCCCCTGCCTTTCCCCCGTCACTGAAACAATGTGACGTTGTCGTGAAGCAGGTAATTATGCAAATTGAAGACCATATTATTTTATCATAAATGCATGAAAATGCTGATAAGGACTCTCAAGGGCTTCTCGGTCTAACTGTGAGTGTGTGTGTGGCGCAGAGTTTTATTATCAGCTCAAAGACTTAACAGAGCGAGGGTATGACCTTACTGCATGTACAGCACTTTGTAAACAGCCTGTAAATGTTCATTAATTCTTACATGGGCCACAAATGCAACACAGAGCTGGATGTAAAGCTGTAAAATGTTAGTGTTTGGTTGTTTTTATTTCCTAGCTGTGCCAACTTCCTAACCACCGGGTGTTAAAAAAATGTCATTGAAGACAAATAAAAGAATAAAACAGTGATGTAGTTCGCTCTCATCTCATGCCAGAGCTCTTGCTGGTATCCATTTTGCAGCATCATCTTTTATTAACTGCTCGGGGGAACTTTCTCGCTCTACTTACGACACACTACCCTCCATCCACTCGCTCTCTTACAAACACACGTACAAAAAAAACGCAGACAGGCTACGTTTGACGTCACATGTAATTCTCTTTGAAAGGCGGCTTCATTTTGACTTAGCGCTCTTACTATCAACACCTGTGAAAGGTTCCCTCAGTACAGAAGAATAATGCATAAGTAGGACAACATGTATTTCCCCAGTTACATACAGATCAAAAAGAATCTGAAGAAGTCTTTCTACCCACCATCTCCCTTTGCTCTTTATTGTTTCACCTGCAGCTCCAGGTGTCTGTCATCTAAAATATACATTGCAACAGTCACTGCTCATCATCTTCTGTGTAGACACATGCATCTTTGTGTGTGTGTGTGTTCGTACTGCATGTGTGTGTGAGAGGGAGATTAGGGTCTCGTCTCTGGAAGGCACAAGACCCGATATGGCTCCGTTTAATCTCCCCATCCGTCCAAATTAGCATAACCCTATTCTCTCTTTGCCTCCCCTCTATCTATCCTCTCCTCCTCGCCTCTCCCGTTTTTAAATCTGTCACTCCATACACTGCCTCTCGTTTGCTCGTTATCACTCGTTATCTATGCCAACTTTTTTTTTTTTTGTTTCCAGTAGAAAAAGAGCCATCTCACAGCAGGCAGTCTGGTGAGACAGCTGACGTCAGCTGTTTCCCAGCGCAGGGTGGCCAGAGAGTTTTGTTTCTGCTCTGAAATGCTCTGGTAGAGCTCTGCTTGGACTGTGGAGTCTGAAAGGTTCCCATGTGGAGCCGTTTGGCCACATTTCAGCACAAATATCTCTCAGCAGAGGAAGAAGTGGTTATAGTGACTGTCTAAAAACTGTGAAATCCATACTGAAACTGCATATACAGTCATTCTTTCTGCCTTTATATCACTTAGAATCTCAATGCAAGTATGTTTCAATATGATCATAATCTTTAAAATATCTTTTTTAGCAAAACAGGAAGTTTCTGGGTTACAGCTTCATCAAAATGCTTCCTTCGTCTTCCTCATATGCCGTGATTAGAACATTAGACTGTGAAATGACCTTGCTGATGCAAATGTTATCTCTCTATCATCTCATATCCCCAACTTCAAAAGAATGTGCCGCAAAGTAAATGAAGTATGTACACATCTAACTCAGGCCCAGGGATGTTCCCTGCGTGGGGCCAACAGGATTTTATTAGACAAAATTATACTGCAGAATTCATCTGGGTAACATTACGTTATAATGAATGCATTAGTCAACCACTGACCTTGTCAACGAAAACATGTTAGGAGTCTCACAAGGGGAAAAGAAAGAATAAAAATGTGTTGTAGTGGTAAATTTAAAGGTAAGAAACTGAGTTAATAGCAGCTGCTTTTTCAATTTGATGAGACACAAACAACACCAGTGCTTTAGTGCAGTGTCCCCAACCTTTTTTGCACCACGGACCAGCCTTCAAGGTGTGGTAGATAAATACAGCACAAATAAAATAACACGACCGGAATAAAAAAAATAAAAAAAAAAGTTTCCCCTTTGCGAAGAAGCTCTCCAAACACGTTTGGTTTTTTTTTGTTTTTTTTAACTCATTTTCGCTAGTTTGCGGACTTATGTTTGGCTAACGTGTCTGATCACGTGACCGACACAACCGTATTGCGTCTGAAGAGATGACAAAGGTTAAGTCGGAGAGAATCCGGTCGTTTTTCAAAATAAAACGTCTTTTAGACTACAACGATCAATACAACGGAATTTATATAAATCATTAATTCTTTCTGCGCGGCCCGTTAACAAATGTCTCACAAGTGAGGGTTTGTCCTCAGGCCGAACTGAATACGAGAATTTAATATAAATGCAACACAATCCATTTAACACCCCATTTGACATAATCCAAGCCATACTAACCAAATACAATAGGATAATTATTCAAACAATGTTTCCTCACTCTGCTAAGGCTTGGAGAAAGAAGGACTGATTTAAAAAGAGGAGTATTTGTAATTTTCTAAGTGTGTCTAGCAAGTAGTGGCAGGGAGTTGGGAGTGGTGGCTGATTTATTGAAGCCTGTTTACAAGTCTTCTCTGCAGGGGGATGGATCTAAATAAAAAAGCTGTATAAAGTTCTTTGTGGCTCCAGAGGGAAACACACAAAACCTGATAGTTACCTCAAGTGATGTCAACATCTGTTCAGGATGAAGCTGGAGATGGTGTGAAGTTAGAGAGAGCTGCCACACCTTTGTAGCTCCGCCCCTCATATCAGCATGAGGCTGCAGACTGAAGACATTAGAGTTGCATTGTGGGAAATAAATAGGACAGGTTTTACAGGTTTGAATCTGTTTCTTTTTAACAATTATAAAAGTTGTGAGAGTTACAGGAGGCAGTACTGATATCCCCCACCAAGGATGTTATGTTTTTACCTGTGTGTGTTTGTTTGTTTGGTTGTTACAGAAAAACTTAAATCCAATCCTCCATGAGTCTCCATGAGAACCTAAGGAATAAATTATTAATTGACAAGATCAGACGATGGATCCGAAATAATGTCCAAAACCTAGCAAATTTTCAACTGTCTTAACAGCATAGTGTTACTATTTCACCACAAGAGGGCAGCACTGTTCAGACTACAGCATCACTACCATTGGATTATGCCTTGGTGGTGATTTGTACACTCTGTGCTTTCTAGTTTAATAAATACATGCACCAGACACTTTTCCTTGTGTCGTAAGTGACAAAACACAAAGTGGAATATGTGCTGTGTTATGATCCTGACTGGTCCGCAACAATTTCAAGATCTTGTCTGCAAAATCGGACAGGTCACCGAGGACGGCCGCGACACCTTATCTGGTTCTGTGCAGCACATCTCTTGCAAATCTCCCGCCTGCCAAACTGAGCCTGGGAGTATTCAAAGTCGTGAACTTTGTAAATGGAATTTGGTCAAATCTCAGCGAGATCCTGTAGATTTAACTGGTTTAATGGGAAGAAGCCAGTGGAAATGGAGCATGTAGGACTTTCAAATGCTGCCAGAAATAAAATGGGACATGCTGGTGTAATGTTCCTCTGTGTATGATGGAAATAACAATGTTGGAAATCGTGGATCACTAAGTTGCCAACGTGCTTTAAGAGATTAGTATGAATGGCCTTGGCTGAGAAAATAGGAGATGAGCTACAGTTTTCTGTCGTCTCACAAAGACAAGAAAAAGCCTAAAGTCACTCAGTTTGTCTTGAAGGCCCAGTACAAGCTCACTAAGTGAAAAAGTGTGTAATGTTAAAGATCCTTTTCTATTTAAATGAGAAAGCTTAATTTAAAGTCTTTGATGTAATGAACATCCACAGATTCCTGCTGTATCTGGGTCAAACGTTAACCTACTAATTCCTGATAGGAGACAAATCTCTTTCATGATGTAACAAGCAAACGTTTGCTCATGTGTGAGGCGGCCTTGTTTTTTTATTTATCACTTTGAAGAGTTTTTCCACCGTAAGCTCGATCCATGAGGAATACATGGCCCACTTATTTCTGCGTGGATTTGTTGGGTTTGTGTGTGGTGGGTCTGTGTTTTTCTGTCTTTTCATGACAAGAGTAAGAAAAACTACACGGTGTCTGCGTTTAATGACAATGTGAAAGTCCCCGATGTACAGCAGATGTTAACACCTCTTCACCAGGTTAGCTGTGAATTATGAAATGCAAAAAAAGTGTGAGCTATAAAGAACAAGTGCAAGTGGAGGCTTTCAGAGAAATATGTTAAAAAAGGAGAAGAAACAACAGTTGCAGGAAGAGAAAAATGGAGAAAACTGAGAATTATCTTGAGGAATCAAAAGCTATGAAATCTTCATTTTATTCAAATTCTTCAGAAGCACTTTAAAAATTTATGTTGAATTAATTGCTTGTTTATCAGCCGAAACACCCAGAATGAAAAATGTCGTCTCCATAGAAGAAGAAGAAGACGTCAGCATCACCACAAACAGCATGTTTTCTATTATTTATGCACCAGATCTGGTATAAGACCACGAGGAGGAAATAAAAACTCACAAGAGGCTGTGAGCATTTGAACAACATACACTATTCAGGTATCTGACTGTGTTGTGAGTCGGGTGTGTGTTGGTGTGTTGAGGCAGAAGTAAACAGACGCAGTGACAGGTGGAGCGAACGCAGCCCAGACTTTAACCTGATTATAACAAAATTAAGTTACTAAACCTTATTAACAACAAGAAATGAAATTGTCTGACCATAACCTGATTATATGAAAATAATTCTGACCTAATTAGAGTAAGAAAACATTACGTGCTGCCTCACACGCTAAATAACATGGGTCATTACATGTGTGGTGATCGAGAAATATAATATAGTTAACCATGGTCACTATATGATGGCCCTAAGATTTTAATCCTGAACTTTCCATCTACCAAATTTCATGCCAAATCATTTAAATATTGTTTTGATGTTATATTAAATTCTCGTATTCAGTTTTGATGTTTCACCAGATCATCCAACAGTTGTTACTGTGTTTAAGTAGTAGTAGTAGTAGTATTCTGTCTGTCACCACATGTCAGAGAGAAATGTGATAAATATTTTGCAGATTTTGGACACAAATGACACACAAACCAGATTTGCTTGCAGAGCCAGAGTCAGAACAATTGGTAAATAAATGTGAGTGCTATATTTAGCTTCAGAGTCAGATCTTCTGTGCCAAGAAGTGTCTGTTCCCACACTGTCTGATAATGTGTGTATGCCTAAAAAAATATGGTGTTGTAGTTCTGTAAAAACTACAAATCAGTGAATGTTTGTAAAAATCAGTGTTTTTGGAGAAATCTTCTGCTTTGAGGGTAAAGGATCGAGATTTTAATTTTAGTGCTGTGGAGATATTGCAGTCATTAGAGGAAACTGTGCATGTGTGCAAACAAACAAGTCATATCGTGATCATTACCTCCCATTTTAGTTTATGACAGACCCATCTCCTCTCTCCTCCCTTCAAATCCAAATATTTCTGGCTCCAAACAACCAACATGATGAAGTTCAAATATCAAATTCCTGGCTTCACAAACCAACATGTGACGTCACATTAGCTTCATCCGTTCTGGTTGCAACTCTGTTACAAATTTGCGCTTTTACAGTGTTTTTGTTCAATAAAACTCCAAAATCAAAATCTGTTACAGTGTTTTTCTGCTATTCATGCTTCATCATCACCGTTATTACTCTTACAAGACGTAGTATATAGTAAATCAGCTGTTTTGCCGGTGTCATAGAAAATTCGCACTCCCCGGTAAAATCTGACTCCCCCTACGCGTGAACGCGCGCGACTTACGTTTCACTCTGTGGACACTTGACTGGTTTTCTGTTGTACACTTACTGTTTTTGTTGTTGTTTTCTAATGGTTTGCGGGTTAAAGGTGATTAAGTAGCGAAGTGTGGACATGTTTTCCTTTTAAATATGATGAGGTGACAGGTGTCTAAATAGCATCGGAGGAGATCCTACGCTACTCTCAGCTTCACTCGCATGAGGTCGGCAGGACAGGGTGTAATCTCCAAATATTATTCATATTCCATCAGTGTTGTACACGTGTCAATAAAATAATAGTTCGCTGAGAAGGTTTTCTATCTCATTTAAAATCAGACTCCCCTGAGAATGCAAGACGTGGGACCAAAATATGTCTGGTATTTATTTATGTATAAAGTGTTTAGTATAAACATAGTACTTATGTATAAAGTCTATTATTGCTGTTATTTTATTGGACCTGTTAACAATAGAAT
>OOFC01024553.1:0-11983 GCA_900323345.1 Pseudochromis fuscus | reverse complement strand
GGTGTTTCTCATGTATCGGCGGCACGAAGCTCGTTAGCTTTTTACAAGCTAGCAAGCTCCGTGCTGCCGATACATTTAGCGTCGTCACATCAGACCCGGTCAGAGTGGACCACATGAAACTGTTTGAATAAATTCAATAGTGGCTTATAGACAGGTGTGCTCAATAGTCCGGAAAATACGGTAACTTTGAAATTGGTACAATTAACTTATGCTTCACTTAAGGCAGAAAAAACCCTCATATAAAATAAGAAACATGACTAAATAACAAATAACAAAGGAGTAAAAAGTTATAATGCAAAGAGAAAAACAAGTCCAGATTTTGATACTAGTTAGTTTCATTACTTTCATAAATTAAAAGTTTAACTTTTATATAGTCTCAGTGAGAACCAGCAGCAGATGTCTGATCGACTTTTTTAGAAGAACCTGTGAAAACTGTAACAAATGCACATTAAACCCACAAATTCACCTTCTTGTCCCCGCTCAGCCACGTGAGGAAGCCTTTGGCGTCGATGAACTGCAGACCGAAGTACCAGGTCTCCCTCAGGCCGATGGTCCGAGCAACCTGAAAGACAGAGGTAAATAAATCCTCCTCATCATCACACTTCTGATGTTCTCAGTGAGGAAAGCAGGACTGAACCTTCATCACTGACTAACAGCTGGTGAACACACTGGAAACCATCAGGACCCCTTTATCACAGCGATACCCTCCTG
Organism: Pseudochromis fuscus; assembly: GCA_900323345.1. Lineage (NCBI taxonomy): Eukaryota > Metazoa > Chordata > Actinopteri > Pseudochromidae > Pseudochromis > Pseudochromis fuscus. The sequence goes on along the minus strand of OOFC01024553.1, from coordinate 11,272 downwards.
TCAGGTGCAAAGGTTCATACACATTACAATAAACTCCGAGAGCTGGGAGGTGATGTCACCTTTCAGGACTGATAGTGAAGCTCTTGGGGACCGGATGAGACTCTGAGGAGACTTTTTGAAAAGATTTCAGTCCAACAAGCTGTTTGATTGCTTTAGAAATACTTCAAAGTAAAGGACTTGGAGTATTTCTACACTGAGAATACATTTTATTTTTCTACACATTTTAAAAACCTGTGTACTTTGTGAACTGTGTGGTACAGACCTGGTCAAAGAGCTGCCTCCCTGTGGTGTTGGGGTGGAAGGAAAACTCCAGCTCTGCGTCCATGGTGGTGACGCGAACATTGACCTGCACAGGAAACAGGCGTTAAAGTCACGTGACGACAGAAACTTCTTCTGTTAGTCGGATAAACTGTTTCTAGTCTTCATCATTTTCTGTGCAGACCTTCAGCTGATCTTTCTTTTATGAAAAACGACCTTGTGGGAGCCCGATATGTAACAATGACCCAAATTGTTATAAAAAAAAAAGGAATAAAACTAACTGGTCAATAATGTAACAAAAGTGCTGAGCCTGAAACGCAATTAAAAAATGTAACAACTGGTCAATATGTAACAATGTAACAAGATGCTGAGCCCAAAAAGTAAAAACTTTGCCCAAAAATGTAACAGCTTGTTACATTTTAATAACAATTCATGACGTTGTTACATTTTGGGTGGTTGTTACATATCGGGCTCTAACAGACCTCTTCAAACAATAATAATTTAGTGGTTTCTGCGAATGATTCCTTTAATGCGGAGCTGTGAAGTGGATTATTCATAAACCATAATTGCTCACTATCTCATTAGACTTTGGACTACCCTTGCGAGGAGCCACAAGGTTGCACATATGCAGATTAAAATATCAAAATACTCGCTGCTTGCCAAGTTGCCTTCAGGCCTCGGTGCTGCTCACTGGGATCTCACTGGTTTTATAACAGGAGCAGGTGAACTGGTGCAGGAGCTTCACTCTAAAGTGTTTATAGAAGGATCTCCACAAGTTTATATTTATATGTAACTAAAAGAAAGCAGCACAAACACTGTGCACATGACCCCCGCCTGCAGGCCGGACCGGGCTTGTGGCAGTTACACAATTGTTTTATGAAGTTATACTGGAGCACGCCCCGGGTGTCATAAAGATAAAACCCACAGAAACTTGGGCAGCGAAAAAACTGGAACATCCATTTATGGGACCTCCTCCATGTTTCTCAATAACTCTGATGATCACATGTGGAAGATAACTTGTTAAACTCCCTGGTGCTTCACTTGTGGTCCAACGTCTTCTCAAAATAAGGAGTTTTACTTTTTTTCTATAGCTGAAAAACTCTCAACTTCAAATTTAACACTTGAATCGAGGCCTGGAGGTTGTTAATAAACTGATGAATTTGTGATTTTGTCAGCGTGACCTCTTCACAGAGGCTTTCTCCTTGGATAAGCTCTTATCAGATTTCCTTCAAACTGATGCTGAACACTTAAATAACTCCACCTGAGGACGTCGAGGACACATTAACAACAAAGATCTTAAATCAAAGAGTCAGAGTGAAACAATGAAACCACACAGTCAGGAGCTGCTGATGAATTTCACTCTTGACATTTAAAAATCACATGATGATTTCCCATTATCCACAAACAACAAACGTCCTTGTTTTGTAGCCGTGAAGAAACACTTCAGTAGCACTTTGCTGTCAGGAATGTGTGCAGTCTGGGTCAAACTCTACATTTGGTTAATGAGTAAATGCCAAGAAGGATTGTCGCCTCTTGGGAAGCACTGAGGCTCGAACACAGAACAAAGAAAAGATGTTCAATAAGTAAAATCACCAGAATACACACGACTGATTGTTAATTTATCTAAAGCTCAGTGGCTTCTCTACACAATGTTTTCAGCCTCGAACCTCACAGACGAGGTCACAAACCCACCGACCTCTTTTCAAACAAACACCATGAAGAAACATTTTCAGATTTATAGGATGATGATGTTTGAATCTTACCGTTTTGGGCATCTTGGCTCCGATTGGTGGACGAGCTCCAGCAGAAGAAAGTGTTTCCCAGGCTGACCGAGGCTGCAGTGGCCGACTCCCAGCAGAACCTCCACCTGATAAAGGAGGCAGCTCCGCTCTCGCTGGCAGACTCAAGGGCAGGGCTGGTGTCCTTTGAACTCGGCAGTAGATCACTCGCACTGACGTGGGAGGACCGACCTGGGCGCTATCACACAACACTGACAGGTTTACCCTCCCGAGCTCGTCCTGCAGCGGGGGCAAGACGGACGGCTCCACCCAAAGACAATCACCTGTCTCAGCACCTGAACCGGGGCGACCTTTGATCGGAGCCCAGCGAGGGTATAAAGGCCCGGACGTACTATTTATGTTGCCTGTTTGGAGCCACGGGCTGTTATAAAGAGGTCGTATCAAAGCAACAAGCAGCAAATAAACTCTGAAGGAGTTTTTAATACAGAGATTTTATTGATAATTGTACAAGATCAAACTGAAAACAAATCATCTCACAGTGAAGTCATAAACATTTACAGAGATTTATAGTTTTCTAGAGTTGGTAGAACTCATGGATTTGTTGATTCTGATTATCAGTAATCAAGCAACAGTCATTTTTCTATTGTTGAGTAGAGTAAACAAATATTCAATTCATCTCTAGTAATAAAAAACAATCAGCAGTCACAACTCCAGTAAAATCTGATTCAACATCCTTTTATATCTTTCAGAAAAATACATTTGGCATGGGATTTACTCAGTGAATAGGCACTAACATGTTTATATACCTGGGATTTTGTGGTGCAACATCACCAACACAACCTGTTTTACACCATGAAATCTTCTTCACATGTTCGGAGGATTTAATAAAACATTTCTGGGGCTGAACACTGGAGATTTTTAAAGAAATAATTCAGGTTGAGAACCTGGATGAGAGGGAGGAGCTGGGGAGGGGTGTCGCCCATAGCAACCACTCCCTTATTATGCACAATTTTAAACCTTAATACAATTTAAACACTTTAATTATATGAAAAATCACTGATTAAATGTAACAAATGTTTCTTAGTGTGTTTGTGCATCAAATCAGTTCAAGTAAAAGGATGATGTGTTGTGGCTCGGGTGCATGTGTTTGATCAGCAGGAGCCTCGTCTGCAGCAGCTGCCTCTGGGAGATGAGATGAAGCTAAAACTCATCTTTGATTTGAAAGTGAGGCTGGTCCTCTGGTTTGAAGTCTTCGTTGGGACTTCCGTCCTCGTTGAGGATGCGAGACGCCGTGTAACCAACGATGGGATACTTGGCTTTGTAGGTGTCTTCAAATACGCTGTCCAGAGACTTCAGCTGCTCCTCAGTGAGGCCGCTCTGTGGAGGTGGAGGACAGGAGGTCGGATTAGGACGTCTGGATCCTCCCTGGGTTTTTCTAAGGAGCTGTTTTTACTTTCATCTGAATTTTTAATAACGCAGTATGAAGACATGGATATAAAGATGTTTGTTCTCCCTTTTAATGATTATTACTGCTGCATCCTAAAAATCCATAAACTCCCTCTGTTTGTCCTCAGGTGTGGTTGCACTACTTGGCAACAGGGTGCAATAACACTGGTCTACCAGTTTGGAGAAATAAAAACAGATAAAATGTAATTAGAAAACAGTATTAGAAAACAGGTGATAAAGGTGCTGGTTGGCAAAAATTTTCAACAATTGATGCATGAAATAACTAAATGGAAAATTACATTGTTGGAATAAATGAAAAGATACATTTCGCTGTGTCTTTTTATTTTTTATCAACAATGTAATTTTCCATTTAGTTTTTAATTGTTCTCTGAAACTGGAGCCAATTATCACCCAGGACTTAATTTTCCCTTAATTAGTGACTCAAATCTGGGATATGAGGACAATAAGCATCAGATCAGATACACACAGAATGGGCACCACTCCACTAAATAAATGTCGATACTACATATATTCTAATTACAATAGCAAACAGATAGAAAAATACTAAACACTAACAAGGAACCAACCTTAAAATATTACAGTATTAATTATTAAACATATCCATTGAATACATGAGTATCAATTATGAAGTTGCCAGTTCTGTCAGACTGAGGAGAACTGTTGTAAAGGGAAAGTGTGTTAAAGTGGAGAACTATTCCTTGTAAATGTACTTGCACAAATCATATTATATATTATTATTATTAGTATATGTTTGTTACCTTGTTCACGATGATATAGGACAGATTTCCTCGTGCTTGTCCTACTTGCAGTTTTGGTTTCAGAGCATTTAAAATTAAAACGTTTTTAATGTGTAGTAATGTAGCAACATGTGTCACATGTTCCTGTGAAACTGCACCACAAATGAATGCATGTTGCTCAACAATGGGAAGCTGTTTTGTAACAGGGTGTCAGATATCTGTGCTCTGACAATAGTTTTCACGCCGGGTGGGTGAGGTCAGGTGATGTCGCTGTGGACGCCCACAGTGAACTCACAGTGTCTGACGTCAGGTCTGCCGGGTCCAGAGACATCTTGGCTACGGCTCGAGTGGAGTCCTTCCCAACCAGGGCGTTATACGGAGCATCTTTTCCATAAAACTCTGGTGAAATAAAGACTAATTAAAAGCAGGGCAGTGAAGGCAGCATCTGATAAATTATAGAGGCTGGAGAGAGTGGAAAGATTCCTCATGGGCTTCATTATGATTGTAGACATTCACTACTGATTCTCACTTTTGTTACAAAGCATATCTTTTTTTGAGTTTACAAAATAGAGATTAACAAACTGGATCCAGCCTTCTGTTGGGAATAATCCAGATTTTTTTCCCCAATCATACTAAAGGTTTTCAACATAACACATGAAAGATGTTATCTAAACATGAGAGTGACGTCACCTTTTGGTTTGTGGATTTTGAAGCCAGGAGTTTAATATTTGAAGGTGATCATGTTGTGTTTGTGAAGCCAAAAGTGACCATATTTGGATATGTGAGAGGAGGCGGGGCCCAGATTATTTTCATCCAGTTTAAACTTTTGGAAGAGAAAAGTTTGAATCTGGATCAGGATCCAATCTGATGTTGTTGTTTTCTAACTGGCACTAAACTAAGATTAGATGAATTATTCTGAGTAACATGGGATTTCCAAATCCGGATCATTTTATTCCAGATTAAATAAACACTGCACCAGTTTGTAGTGGAGGAGTGGTGTGTTATGCTGTACCTTTTCCCTTGGTGACATCAAACACCACTCCTTTTATTGCCATGTAAATAGGCTGATCCTCCTAAAACAGGGAGGGAGGAAAATACAGATAAATCTTTATTACTGACACACACACACACACACACACACACACACACACACACACACACACACACGGATTATGAATGGTAGATGATAGATTACCTGACTCCCGTCGTACCTCTGCAGCTGCTCCTCCGTGAATAACCGCACAGGTTTAGTAGCTGGTTTGTATTTTAACTTCACATCTTCACACACAGTCACAGTTAAAGTTACAGACAGCACCGTGAGCAGGACGCACACCGTCCCTGTTTCCATGGCAAACTCTCTGTTTGGTCCACTCTGGTGCGGAAACTCCTGTAATCCACTTCCCTGTCTCTGTCTCTGATGCATTCAAACCCATCGGAAATTTGATTTGTAACTGTCTGCGCCCCATAGGAATTGTTATTACATAGATAATATGAACAGGAGAATTTAAAAGTAAAAATAGATATTTCATTCCTAAAGAAAATACACTGTGATGCTGAAGACTGAAATAATTTGCTAATATCTGTTTAAAAATTGAAAAGTAGAAGGAGAAAAAGTAGAAACTTCAAAAGTTAAAAAAGTAGAAAAAGCAGAAGTAGGAAAGTAGAACACTAGAAAAAGTAGATGCAGAGGTAGAAAAGTAGAAAAACAGAAAGTAAAAACGTAGAAAATTAAAAACATGAGACAAGGAAGATGTAGAAAAGTGGGAGAACTGTAGAAAAACTAGAAAAGTAGAAAAATAAAAACATGATCAAAAGAAGTAGAAAAGTAGTAGAAGTAGAAAAACTAGAAAAGTCGTAATGGGAACCACTATGTACAACATGTCGTGCATATCAGACGTCCACTTATAGTCTGTGGGTAAAAAATAAAGCTAAAATGTTATGTAAAACCAGTCCATCTACCTACCACAGTTAAATTAACTCAGCATTGATCCAGGTCTGGATAAGAACAACCCAACACGGTATATACTGCAGTGTGTGTATGTCTCCTGAATGGTAATAAAATAAGTTTGAGAGGCAAACATGACGTCAGTTTGGAACACGGAATCTTCCTAGAAGCACCTGAAGGCAGCACGAGGCACCAACACGAGGGGAGGACACAAGGAGGCACGTGAAGGCAGCATAGTGACGGTTACACTCTGGACGTGTGTCCGCCTGTAGGTGTCTCTGCACCGTGGGACGGGCTGTGTCTCCCGGAGGTTTGAGGAGCAGTTTGTCTCCGTCACAGCAGAAACCCGCGCGGGGCAGAAATGACTTTAATCCCGTAAACATGCTGTAATTCACCGTCAGTGTGTGACTTGTGCGGAACAGTGAGAGGACCAGAGGGTGAAGAAGAAGAGGAATGCTGAGGAAGGAAAACTCCCGGTCATACCAAGAGGTGAGCTCACAGCTCCCTGTCGTGTTTGTTTGTGTTTGTCTGTTCTCGTTGTTACTTGTGTAAATAGTAATTATCAGAAAACAGCAGGTGTGTTATTTCCTGACTGAAGTGAAGTGGACCTCGGTGTGTCCGGTGCCTTTGACATCATGTGACCGGACAGCTGAGGACAGCAGTTTAAACAACTGCTTCCTACAACATGAGATTAGCTGACTGCAGGTTTTCATTTCAGCCTCAACTTCTACTAACTCTAAGAAATGTGAACCTAGCACTGGATTAAGATTGGACTAACTACATGCTGGGTTACATGAACCTAGGTTGGTTGTTGTTGTCCAGATAAAACCAACAAAAGTGAAAACAGCACCAAAATACTGGGTTAAAACAAAAACATTAGGGGTGAAAAGTACAAAATTTGGAGTAAAAACTACAAAATGTTGGATAAAAAGTACAAAATGTTGGTTAAAGACTCTGGATACATGGATATGATCAATATTTACATTATTTCAGACTTATATACTGCCACATGTTATGGATTAATGTGCTTGTGAATGACTTAATCTAAATTTTAAGCTTTTTACTTCTCTCAGTTATCTTACGACACTTACCTGGTTGTCATTTTCTAAAAGAGTATTATGGATTATAACCCATATATTACACTTATATATGTTAAATGTCCTGATCTTGTCCACACAGCTCAATGATGATGATGGTGATGATGATGAAGTTCTCACGCAGACCAAAGACTTTTTTGATGCCGACCCCGAAGACGTGGAGCGTGAGGAAGAAGAGGAACCGAATGAGAACTCACAAGGTAGAAGACGCCTCACACAACTGGGGTTCATCATTAATTTAATGAGCTGCTGCCTCACAGGAGCTTACAGCTTTGGGTTTCAGTGACACATAAAGACCCAAATATGTGCAGAATTATATATATTATAATCATTTACACCACTGCCTGCACGTGGTTATTGATTTTGTTAGTGCAGCCTTGGTTTTGGTCAGTTTTGTTCATTTTCTCTGATTTTTATATCTTATATGTGTGTTTTTTTCATACATCCATATATCTTTGCAAATATCAGTAACTTTGAACATTGTTTTCTTTGTTGATGTTTTATACTGTACATATTTTTTATTTCATATATTTTTTTGCTTTTTGCTTCTGTGCCTTGTAGCAACCAATCACACAATACCTGCCAGTAACGTAATGTTTTGGTCATTTTAAATGTAATAAAGCCAATAATATAATAACTTGCTAATTATGTAATAACTTATGATGTTATTGGTTGGTTGTTACGTTATTACATTAGGATTTTTTTTTTTAATGCTAAGCCAATAATGTAATAACTTATTATGTTATTGGCAAAATGTCTGGGTCTGGGGGGAAAAAAGAAAAGAAAAAACTGGGGTGAAAACAAAATACTAGCTAACAATGACAAAATGTTGAGTAAAAACTACAAAATATGGGGTAAAAACAATAAAATACTGGCTAAATACAACAAAATGTGAGGTAAAAATAACAAAATTTTGGGATAAAACAAAAAACACTGGGTTAAAACAACAAAACTTGCCAATAACATCATAATTTTGGCCATTTAAAATGTAATAAAGCTGATAACATTTTACCAATAATGTAACAAATGATGATGTAATAAGTTATTATGTTGTTGTGTGTTGTCCTGTGGGGCTGTGTGTGTGTTGTAGCCACTGTAACAAAGTAATTTTATTGTATTCTACAGAGGACGAGCTCAGGGGCAGCAGTCCAACCCGGAGGTTCAGTAAAACCTGTCTGAAGAACTTCTTCACCGTGGTCCTCATCTTCATCTACCTGCTGCTCACCGCCGTGGCCATCTTCCTCGCCTACCAGACCATCTCTGACTTCTTGGAGAAACTCAACCACCCCGTCACCTCTGTCACCTACAAGGAGGTCGCCTCGTTTTCACCCCCTGGTTGGTACAGAAACACACGGTCAGGCTGGTTCTGGTGGGAGATTGATGAAGATGAATGGGTTAGTAGGTGTCAGCTGGTGGGGTTGTCATGGAAACAAACACACTGGAGCACAGAAAAGCTCCTACAGCATCACTTTATTAAAAGAACGTCAACATTTGAAGCCCTCCTGCTGCACACGCACTTAGCTCTTTGTTCAGGCTACGTAATGTGTCTTTGTGTTCGTCAAAATAATAATTATCTGGGGACCTGACGACTTGTGTGGTGCTGCCAGGGTCTGTGAATAGTCTGCTGTGTGTTGTGATGTCTGTTGGAAACAGGCTGGTGTGGTTCGGGAGAAGTTAATGTGACTATTTAAGGAAAAGTGAGGGTCAGACTTGTTTCTGAAATGAAGGTGATGTTTCTCCTTTTGTACTTCACACCTGCCGGCCAGCCATAACAAACAAGGCTACACACTAAAAATGTTGGGTTGTTTTAACCAGAACGGGGTCAATATTGGACCAACTACATGCTGGGTTAATTTAACCTGAGAAGATGTGTTGTTATTACCTAACATTTTGTAGTTTTCACCTCAAATTTTGTTGTTTTTCTACAATATTTTGTAGTTTTTACCCCAATGTTTGTGTTTTTTAACCAATTTCGTGTTGTTTTGATCCTAAATTTTGTTATTTTTACTCAACATTTTGCTTTTTTTCCAACATTTTGCCATTTTTTATCCAGTATTTTGTTTTTTTCACTCAGTATTTTGTTGTTTTTATCCACTGGACAAAAACAACCAATCTAAATGGGTTACATTAACTCAGCATGTCTAATATTAACCAGTTATATGTTAAAACAACACAGAATTTGAGAGTGTGTTAAATATATAAATAACAGGAATGTTACTAAGTGTACAGATGATATGGATCTGAACACTGTGACAGCTCCAGGATTATAATTGTACTCTCACACTGAATATTTGGAGACAAAACAATCAGGAGTTAAATACTGAGGATGCTGTGTTATCTCCAGTGTGGCCACCAGGGGGAGTGTGAGGACACAAAAACTAAATGATGATGTACTTTAATGTCTAAAACATATTTCTCTTGGTTTATTTTTAGTTTACAATGTTTCATCCAGTTTAGTTCTAGTTCTCACCTAAATTCTCTTCTGATTTCTTGTTTATTAAAAGTGTGTGTTTGTGTTTTGTGAGCAGGAATCGCTCTGTTCCCCGGTAAAGCTCAGCTGCTCAGCTGCGAACATCACTACCACGACTACATCCCTCCTTTAGTGGATCCTGGACAGCGTCAGGAGTGGGAATGTGATGTTACACAAGTGACTTACTATGGACCGTTTGCAAATCAAACCCAGGTCAGACATCAACAAAACACACACACACACATCTACAATACAACGGCTAACTTTTGTCCAGGTTTCCTCACTTCTCAGCTTCTGTGTTGCAGAAGACAGCTCTGGTGGTCCGCGGCCCGTCTGACGTCAGAAACAAAGAGCTGATCTTCATGCAGTTCAGTCACAATGAAACTGAGGAAGACTTCAGCGCCATCACTTACATGCTTTTTGCCAAGTTCAGTGACTTGGTCGAGAGGTGAGTGGGTCACAAAGTATCTTCTGGTAACATTTCTGCCGTATTATGCACTTAGGGAGGAAATATTAATGTCACTTAAAGGGAAGACTTTACTTGAGTATTTCTGTATTATAGTACTTTATACTTTTACTTTGCTACAGTAGAAATTAGGCTTCAAATGAAGGAGGATTTCAGGGTGTCGTCAGTTTGATTGACATCTCTGGTCTTCAATGAGAATAGACCTGAACTCCAGTCACACATAGTGCAGTGACTTCAGGTTCAAGGGTCAGACCCGCCTCCTCACTCCTCCCTTCATATCCAAATATGGTCACTTCTGGCGCCAAGCAACCAACATGGGCACGTTCAAATACCAAACTCCTGCCGTCAAAACGGGTGACATCACATTAGCTTTGTCCATTTTACTCCACCAGATTCACCTTTCACAGCTTGAGTTACTTTTAAGATGAACATTTTACACAACAAGCTTTTGAAATACAGAGTTAAAAAAAATGTGACGTATTAGAAAAAAATCAGAGTCACATTTCAGACGTCTATGAGTTGTAAACAGCTCCACCAAACAGGGAACCTAATGGCTCATTCACACTGGGACCTACTCGCTTCTCTTCGCTTCAGATCGCTTGGGACTGCCCCCCCTCGGTAGCATTCACATTGCCGAGGATAGTGCCTCCTCAGTGTACCTGGCCGTCATTCGTGACGTCATCTTTTACGCGACACACAGATGTGGAAAGAAGCGATGGAGGAACAACTTTTTAACTTTTTTAATTTCTCCCTGCACTGCTGCAAAGTCCTGCGGTAGCCACGTGCAGCCATCTGGTCCGAGAGTTGTTTGTAAATCCTTTCATTTCGGACCGCGCTGTCCAGCTCCCGCTGAATGTTCTCATCTGCGACTAATGTCTAAAAGGTTTGCACCTCGTCCTGAGTCCACGGGGCAGGATTTCTAGTAGCTGATGCATTTTCTCTTCTTGTTGTTATTTTAAACACGTCTGCACGGTTAAGCGAAGATTTAAAAGTGGCGTGCTTGCCGGGAGAGATTACATGCAGCGCAGTGATGACGCAACGACACAGTGACGATTCCGACCAATAAGATTTTAGTACCTGCTCCGACCTGACC
>OOFC01024551.1:0-22323 GCA_900323345.1 Pseudochromis fuscus | reverse complement strand
ATAATAAAAACTAAAAATGGAACCGTGTATTTTAACAAAAATGTAGACAGATAGGCAGACACAGAATAAAATATAAAGAATTAAGGATTCAGCCGAAATATACAATGAGGCAAATGTGGAAGTGCAAAAAAGTGCAATACTCCTGATGGCCACAAGATGCTGGCTCCAAAAATTGTTATTGTCAGTAAATTTTGTCATTCTGATGTCATTAGCTAAAGTCAACTCTTATCACTGATCCGGTGGTTCATCTGAAAAAAGTTAATAATTACCTCCGCCAAGGAGGTTATGTTTTTGCCGGGGTTTGTCCGTCTGTCTGTCTGTCTGTCTGTTGGTTTCCAAAATAACTCAAAGTTACAGATGGATTTTGATGAAATTTTCAGGGATTGTCCAGATGGGGATAAGGAACAAATGATTAGATTTTGGAAGTGATCCGGATCACCGTCTGGATCCAGGAATTATTTGAAGGATTCTTTAACATTGGGAGATAGGGCCATATGCGACATTTATGCATATGACTCCACCAAAAATAGTCAAGACATTTTGAAAAAAAATACAGGACAAGTTTCTAACATGGTCTACAATATATCAAACATTGATCCGGATAAAGGAATAATTTGAGATAATATGATCCAGAATATGAAAAAAAATCGATCTTTGAAACTTGCATCATTAAAAAAACAAATAAAGCTAGAAACATGCAACAGACATCTTTAAACAGCCACGGCGCTATGGAACTAATACTGATATAAATAAACGCAAGACTAATACTAGTAATATCTTTGGTGGAAGTCACAATATGGAAGGAAATGTTGTGCTTGGTGGAGGTCTGCGCTCTCCGAGTGCTTTTCTAGTTAGATAATAGGCTCAAAAAGACTTATTATAAATATTTAGGGGTGTGGATAGTTTGATCGACAGCTCTGACTTTGAGTCTCAGTGTCCTCCTCACTCCTCCCTTTATGTTCAAATATGGTCACTTCTGCCTCCAAACAACCAACATGGCAACGTTCAAATCTCAAACTCCCGACTTCAAAATGCAACTTTACAAACCAGCAGGTGACATCATGTTAACGTTGATCATTGCATGTAATAGAAAATGTGAAGTGAGGAATACAACAGACAAAACCAGAAAGCACTCAGCAATGGATAATCCAGCTGGACTGATATTATAGACTGAACACTGTTGCCCTCTTGTGGTGAAATAGCAACACTACTTGTTAAAAATTTAACCGATTATAAGAGATGGTTTTTTTCTGTGTATTTTTATTATTATTACTTTTCCAACAGGATCCTCTCGTCTGACCCGTCCCAGTATTTAATCATTAGTTCCTTGGGTAATACCGATCTTTTAATAACAGATCATCAAGGTCTGTTCATTGGTTTTTCCATCAACAGACAGAAAACATAACTTCCTCGGTCAAGGTAACAATTCTGTTTAAAGAGTAGACAAGGTAACAACAACAAAACCGTCTTTTCCCCCACCACCTGGCCTCAAGTTGTAATCCTAGAGGAGAAATACTGAAGCTTGTTATCCATATGTCTGAAAAGGTCAAGGATGTGTTAGAAGTATACATCCTAAACACCAGCTTGTCCACATATTTGAGTTTTTAGTTACAATCTGTCTTGTTTTTCTCATATGTCCTCTCATGTGGATATTACTGTAGACGTCTTTATTCTACAACAGCCTCCCAGCAGCAGTTTGTTCAGGATCTGCTCAGTTTCTGCATTATCATCCACACACTGAGTCTGTGAAGCCTGTATTTTTCCCAGCAAAGGATTTAAAGTAATCCTGACAGTTGCTCAGCTACAAGAGGTGTTTTCTCACTGAGACCAGCGGCTGAAAGCGTTACTGTGCCACTGATACTGAATGGCATCCTTTGAAAGATGATGATGCTGCGTGTGTGCGGGTGTGTGTCTTTGTCTGTGTTCCACTCAGTAAAGGATTTAGAGTGGGGGCTGCTGGCAGCAGCTGGCCCAAAAGAGAGATTATCAAATTAATTGAGTTATTTAAGCAAGACAAAAGCTGTGACAGGCATATTGTGCAACATTTAATTGTTCCAGTCGGGTCGTTTTAAGCTCAGGTGATTCTGCTGTTGTACTCTGAATATTATCCTCACTTGGTGCATCATTCACTAAGTTTTAATAGACCTCTGAGTGATTTTTATTCCTCTAGACCGATGATATACTTGATGACACTGCAATTGAATTAAAAGCCTGATTTACACATCACTGAAACAGGCCGAGGCTTGCAGGCCAAATCTCCCACACGTGGAATTATGCATAATATAGGAGGTGTATTCATCCTAATCCCACCTAAGCAAGTAAGCATTCTCTAACATAAAGCACACATATATCCATGCATTATGCATGCATGCCGCATGCTCACATCATGCAATGTGTTAGGGGAAGCGTGGTGAGGATTGAGAGGTCACATGGTGTCAACCGTGGGAGGGGAGTGGGAGGTGCAAGGGACAGGTAATCGGATTAAAGTGAGTTTGGTTAAAATTGGGGCTGTTGACAGCGTTTTTCAGCACTCCACCGCAGACAGCCGTCCACAGCGGACCTCCTCACTCACCACAAGTAAGGAAACCAGCAGAAAGAAGCCGACATGCCTGTTGATCTGAACGGATATTGGAAAATGATTTCCAATGAGAACTTTGAGGAGTACATGAAGGCTCTTGGTAAGTATTGTGACAGGGGGAAGTGGTGGGAGGAAACAAGATCTCAGATTACATATTTAAAGTTTATATTATAAATTAAATAATTCTCTAACATTCATAAAAATATATTTAAGACTTAACAAAATATGTTAAAAAATTACAGCAACAAACCATTGTTTTTAGTGTCTACAGCTCTACAAAACATTATTTAGTCATTTTTATCCAACATTTTATACTTTTTATACAACATTTTGTCATTTTCACCCAACATGTTATTGTTTTTACACATTTTATAGTTTTTACACAACTGTTTGTTGTTTTTACCCAATGTTATATATTTTCACCCAACATTTTTTGTTTTGACCCAACAGTTAATTGTTGTTTTCCAACATTTTGTTGTCTTTACACCCATCCTACTGGGTTGAATTAACCCAGAATATAATTAGTCCAATACTTGCCTAGTTCTGGGTGAAAACAGTGTGTATATAGACTCAGTAACATGCTCCACTTGTGGAAAAATGTCAAAACTAAGTGAGACATTTTCTGTGTCTTTGTGTCTAAAAAAGCCCCATAATTCACTGCTTCTCTCTGTTTCCTTTTCATTTTTTCCTCACCTTGCTCTGGGACCTGCTGCAGATGTAAATGTTGCAATCAGGAAAATTGCCAACCTGTTGAAGCCTGACAAGGACATCGTTCAAGACGGGGACCACATAATCATCAAGACCCTGAGCACCTTTAAGAACTACAACATGGACTTCTACGTGGGCAAAGAGTTTGAGGAGGATCTGTCTGGAGTGGATGACAGAAAGTGCATGGTGAGTATTGAATCAGAGTTAATTAGTGGACAGATCATGTTCTGTTGTGACACTAGCTCGATATTATAGTTGAAATACATTGCTGTAGGTGTGGGGACCTGTGACATTAACACATACTCTGTGGGTGTATACGCTGACTTTTCCAGGCTGCAGTATAATGAGGTGGTGCGGTGAGAGCTGGCCATTTTGGACAAAAACTTTCCTCCTACTCATAAAAAAACTTTTCTCCAACTTTTCACACTCTTGTCAGTGAATTGATGTGATGAAGACTGATGTCAGATACCGCAGGGGAGGAGGCAGACTCAAAGTCAAGACTCACATTTAATCAGATTGTGTCACTGCATACTGAATAGGATCAAAGATTATCAGTGGTCCCCCTTAAAACCCTGATTAAAGATAAGATAGATAGATAAGATACGGCTGATTATAGATGAGCTATAAGCTGTTTGGAGTTAAGAGAGAAAGTCACACGTCCCTCTGTGTGAAGCTTTTATCTGAATAATTATTTTAAGTGGGAACAAAGAAGCATTTATTCAGCACATTTATGTACAGCATAGTCATATTAATTTGTTCTGTTTTAAGAATAAATCCTTCATTGATGCATCGTGTATTAGACCAGCACATGACTCTCTCTGTGTCTGTGTCCCATGACCACACACAGACCACCATCACCTGGGAAGGAGACAAGCTGGTGTGTGTGCAGAAGGGAGAGGTTGAAGGCAGAGGTTGGACCCACTGGGTGGACGGAGATGAGCTTCATCTGGTAAGAAAACATCAGTTCCTGCCATGAATATTAATTTATGCAATTTGGACACTTTAATCCAAATCCAAGATGCCTCTCAGCACTGGATGTGAAGTGCATATATTTTTATGTCTGATGAATTAGCCCATGAGCTCTCGCTGTAGTAGTAACATTATTCTGTACAGAGCATGGACACAGCAAAAATTATTGGAGAAAGTCTGTGGATTATTTACAATTAAATAAATAATGCATGTGAAAAAATATTGGGTTGCATTTACCAAGAAATAGAAACATGTTGGGTTAACTAAATGCTGGATTGATTTAACCTTAAAAAAAAAAAAGGCTGTTTTAACCTGCAATTTGTTGTCTTTACTCTGCTTTGGTTAAAAACAACAAAGTGCTGGCTAAAAATGATAAAATACTGGCTGAAAACCACAAAATACATGGTGAAAACATGGCTAAATGCTGGCTTTTATGTGGCACACTTCAACATCAGCCATGTTATTATCCTGACTTTGCAAATCCGATTTCTGTTACTTAAAAAAAAAAAACCTTTTAATAACTTTTTAGAAAACATCTACTCTGTGAAATTCATAATGTGGCCCGATGTGGCCTGTAATGAAAACATTTGCATTTGAAAATACTTTAAAGTAATGACGGGGACATTACCATTTTCATTAGCTCAGCATTATCAGATTTTCCTCTGTATGATTACTGCTATCAAAGCTAAGTAAAAATAATCTGCCAAATTATTTGGTTTAAGTGATGCCAGCAGATGTTTTCAATCAGCAGCCATGAAATTAGTTATTAGTGGAAAGTTCCCAAGAGCTTGAGCAGGGTTTGAATGTAGAGCAACAGTAGCCTCTGGTGGCAAGAAATGCAAACTCATAGGAAACTACAGTTGTGTCTTAGTGTACTGGAAAACTATCTGAAAGACATGTAAGTGTGGTGGGTTTTTTCAGATGAATTAAGGCTACATCTTGTAAGTACAGTACATAATCCAAAAAATACTGTTAACCTACATCTGCAGACATAGTTTTACACATTAGCAGGCTTTAAATTCATATAAACTGCAAACTGACCTCAGACTATATTTGTTATTTTTCATGATGTTTTTTATGATCCTTGTGTTTGTTTTACCAGTGTGTGTGAGTATGTGTGTTTATGTACTGGTTGTGCGGTTGATCTCTGAAAAAAGAGATTTCAAACTGAACAACTAACTGAACAAATGCTGTTAAATGATCTGAAAAATATATTACCACAAAGCAATGTCATATTTTGTTTTAGATACATTGTTTTCTAATAAAGAAGGCAGCAAATTATTTAAATTACTGCATTTTATAACCGTCTATGACACCCCTTCTAGTACTTTATTGATACTTGACATATCCTTGGTCCCTCCTACAACAAGACAACTTTCTTGTCCAAGATTTTCTGACTTCTTTAGCATTAAAGGTTTAGAAAACTTATGGTCAAAATACACTTAGGAAGACAAATTATGACATAAAAAGATAAAGAGCTCATATAACTATGAAATCCATCTCTGAAAGTCAGTATCTCTCCATCACAAACGATTTCATGGAGCCTGCCATTTCTAATGAGTCCATATGATGTCAGAGCATTTCAACCAATGTGAAAATGGGGGGTTTCTCTGATTGGTTGAAATGCTCTGACATCATATGGGCTCAGCATGTGGAAGCTACACATTGCATTAGGACTCTCTTGCAAAAACATTTTTTATAAATGGTCAAATAAAGCTCTCAGTATTACAACTATCAACCTCTGTGTGTTTTCATATTACATTCATTGTTCCTTTAAGTGAAGGAACATGGCTCACTGCTGGTTCATATTGAAGTATTTTCTGTTAGGTGCCATCCTCTGCTCAGTCTGTTGTCCCCTTTACTCTCTTGACTCTTTTACAAGTAAATCTAAAAATGTCCAAATGTGTGTTACTCCCTACAGGAGCTGAGAGCTGGAGGAGTTGTTGCCCAGCAGGTCTTCAAGAAGACCTAAACTGACTACTGGTAAACAAAGACGATGTCCCGGCAGACTGTGGCACAGAGAGAGACACATGAGACACAACCCATGCCTCTGACGTATCTTCAAACTTCCTCAAAGTCCCTCTGGTCTCTGCATATTTTCCTGTTATGAAAATTATTTTCTCCAAATGGACGTTCATAATGCTTTCAGACTGTTTCCTCGTACACAGCAGAAATTGGCAACACCATAAAATGCAATACTGTATATGTGCCTCAGGCTACGTTGCTTTGATTAGTTAAGTGTAGATGTGCCAGACGTATGTATACTACTGCTGCTAGGTGTAGCTGCTCTGATGGGGGAGCCAGGCTGATAAAGCGAAGCACTAACATGAGCTGTGGGAAGGTTATGGAAGCAGAGAAAAGAACAATGACGTAGTTCTTGAAATGATCATTGTGGATGGAAATGGATGAGATGTGCATTGAGCTGAGGGCTGTAAACTTCTTTCTTATTGGTGCTTAGTCTCCAGAATGAATATCAGATGTGATGAATGTACATAAATCCCTCCCAGTTTCTCTGGGACTGTGCCACTAGTAGTAAGATGAATCAATAAATAAATTAAACACTTCCCAACAATGTCATTTGTATTTTTCTGAGTGGTTTCCATTAAAACATGTCTTTATTTTACTGATCACAACCTCAGATGAACAGTTACTGAAGTTTGGTGTGAAGCTCTTTCTATCTGAAAAAGCCTTTTTCAGGCGTGTGAGACGATCCAGATGACCGAAGCCAAGCTGTGTGCTCAATCAGCCAGTCTGTCAGGTCACTTTGTGCATTTCCATTACCACATGAGTATTAGCCATCTTCACTTGAATTAAAAAAAATGGTCATTTTCAATCATGAAAAACTCAGTCGATACATTTTCTCCACAAGTCATTCTGATGCCATTAGCTAAAACCACCTCTTCTTATCAGTGATCGGGTAGCACATTTAAAAATCATGTCATCATTCAGTAGACCTGAACTGGAGTCTCAGAGGAAGCCATCAGATCACAAGTGGAAGGCTGAGACACAACATCTATATTTAAAGGGGACATGTTAGGGAAAATCCACTTTTTAAAGTCTTTTATATGTACTGTTTGGTATGTGGCTTACCTCCAAGTCCACTGACTGTGAGATTTTAAAACCATCTCATTGTTGCATGAGCTGTTTGAAGAGAAATACCTGGGGTTACATGAGCCATTCTGGATTCTGATATATTGTGATGTAGACCATGGAGTAGATGACATCTGACAGGGTCTGACAGACTCTGCATTAGCCAATCCCTTTGGAGTATCCCACCTGGTCTCCCACAGTGTCAGAAGAGTAGGATCCGCCTTCTTAGATTTCTCCATTACAAGAGAAGTTTGGCTGTGACATGAGTGCAGCCAAAACTCTGTTTGAGTTGTAAAAACACACACATTTTGTTACACAGGCTGCCAGCCTCACAACAGAGTAAATTTTTCTCATGCGCTTGTTTCCTGGTTACGGCAACGGCGTCCTGACGTCAGTGTCGAGCAATGGAGCAGAGCGCCTTAAAGCGACAGGCACCAGAAAACAGATCGTTCAGGCCACAGCTGACAAACGGTGTTTTAGAGGCACTAAAATACAGGATCAAAGCGGAGTTACACCAAGAAACTTCACAGACATGTTCTAGGGGCGTATAAGACTTATTTAAACTTCCCTGAAAACAGTATAATATATCTCCTTTAACATCCATCTCCAAACTGTCCTGTCGATCACTTGTTCGTGTTCGGATTTTAATACAGCAACATCGGGGCCTGCATATTTATCATCACCAGAAGAGAGCCAGCTTTTATAACCAGTTAGCACAGTCCGGTAAAGAGGAGAAGGTAAAATGTAGTATTGTGTGGACTGTTCATGCTGTTTCTGGTGAGAGGACACAGTCTTAAAAGTTGAAAATGAGTGCAGGGCAACGAACAGCAACATTTTTTGTCACGTCCTTATCGGGGAGGCATCAGGAGACATTGGCATTTACATTACAAAAGACTTGTGGTCACAGAGTGATGGGATCTCAATGTGTTTTGGTGGTCGTTCACTCTTTAGACACATCTTACAACTAAGTCTGAACACCTCCATTAACATTGGACAGTGTCCTCATGTTCAAAGTCAGACCTGCTTCCTCTCTTCTCCCTTCATAACCAAATATGGTCACTTCTGGCTCAAATCAACCAGCATGGCGACCTTCAAATGCCAAATTTCTGTCTTCAAAATGCAGGTCTGCAAACCAGCTGGTCATGTCAAATTAGCTTTGTCCATTCTTAACACAGTCTGTGCTGCTACTGCTGCTTGTTGTGCATTCACAGCTGTCCGCCACCCCTGTGTCTACCTGCAGGCTCTACTTATTTATGATTCCCCAGGGGGTTGTTATTGATTTCTCCCTGTTCTGGCTTTGGGTGGTTAAAAATGATGCTTTCAAGCAGGGGTCAAAACACAGTCTGGCGCTAGAAAACTGCATCAACATTTATTCTGAAAATATGTTTCTCCAGAAAAGTCAGCTATTCAACTAACTTTTTGGTCAGAAATCCCCTTCTGCTGTTAATGCTGCTTCATATGGATAGTTCACATTTCTTCCAACTGAGGGTTTCTCTGCGCTTACATTAAATCTAAAGTTTTTGTGCATTTACAAAATTGCATATCCTTTAATTTGGATGAAACAGTTGCACTCAAATAATTTTTCAATATATAACCAGTTGAACTTTATTAACCTTCACGTTCAAAGTTCAAACATCCTGGTTTAGTATTTGCTGCTGAAAAAGAACAAATACAGAGAAAACTTTGTTGGCACATGTTACAAAATCGCCTCTCCTGTCTGTACAATGTACACTCGCCATCACCGCACTGTGTTGCGTAAAGGTACATGCGAGAGAAAAAAGTGATGGTCGCATTGAGACCCCCCCAAAACAACTGCCCCTGCCAATACTCTTCAAGCAATAAACTCACTTATCAATAGTTCTCTGACCCTGTGCCCCTTGAGTCACATAAAAGGAAGAGGACACCCTGTCCCTTCCCCCTGCTTACAGTCGACACACAACAGAGACACCAGCTGCCACCATGCCTGCAGACTTCAATGGGAAGTGGATACTGGAAACCAATGACAAATTTGAGGAATACCTAAAAGTGCTGAGTAAGCAAACTTTCTATTCTGGTAGATTCAATTTTGGTCAAAAATATTTTAGTTGTGTGTTAAAATTGTGTTAAAGGTGGGATGCGACACACTGGAGAAACTGGACACATAAATTTCATGTTCTCTGAATCTTTGTTATTTTTATGGGACCATGCTTATTTAGTTTTAATATTTATTTGATTTTGTATTGAAATCAAGAATTAAGAAAACCAAGTGTGCGCTAAGCTAATACTCTGGACCTTAAATCATCTGCTCTTGTTAACTGTATAATCAAATCTTTCTTTTTTGTCCCAGATATAGATTTTGCTACGAGGAAAATCGCCATCTCGCTGTCTCAGACCAAAGTGGTCAGCCAAGATGGAGACAAGTTTGAATTCAAAACACTGAGCACCTTCAGGAACTATGAGCTGGTCTTCACTGTCGGTGTGGAGTTCGACGAGTACACCAAGGGACTGGATAACAGGAACATAAAGGTAGGTTCACCTCTCACAACAACACACTGCCTTATCAGTGGAGTGTGTCCAAAGTAATGAGTGACCTGTACGCTCTGTACTCATACAACTAAATAGTGTCAGTGATAAAACATATAACATACAGTAGTGATGCATTTTTTGATTTGCTGTCATCAGAGCACTAACAAGGGTAAGAGACAGAAGTCAGCTGAACGTAGATGTCCTTTAATAAAGGAATCTGTACTGTATCTGTATGTACACTAATTAAGTGCTGTATGTGCTTTATTTATTTTGCTGTTAATTATGTTTTTCCCTTTTGTTGTTTTTGTGTTTGCTTTTTTCTAATTACATGCTCATAAGTGCTGCCTTATTTGAAGCCAGTACTATAAATCATATCTGCATGAGTCTGTAGTTGTATACAAAGGTCTGTAGTGCATTATCAAAAGATAAAATGAAATAGAAAGCCTCTTACACTGTTTACATGTCAACCTCTCATGGTAATACTGATGTCGTGTGGTTAAATGTTTTCCCAGACTAAGATAAGATAAAATCCTCCTTTATTGGTCTCACAACAGCAGAAACATAAAGTAACAAAGCAATATAAATAGAAGAAGATATAAGGAAAAATAAGAACATTATAAACTCCATATAGAAACAGAATATGCAATGTAAACAAAAAGCAGAGAGGCATGTTCATAAGCTGACTAAATTAAATGAAAATTTATACACAGCTTTGGTTGTAAAATAAATAATTTTAAACTCACTGTGCTATATGATCAATTACTGTATGTGAGACATCAGACAGCATATTAGCGTCAGACTTCCTTTCTACACCCACACACTTACTGATACTTTAATAAAGGTTTCTCTAAAAGAACAGCAAATCTAATAAGGCTGCTACATTGATTACTCATTACACCAGCATAAACTGAGTCTTTGTGGTTATATTGATGTTAGAAAAGTGAGTGGTTGAGTGGTTTTAAAGAGTCATTTAAAGCTGTTTGTACAGGAAATTACATTACAACAAATATTGCTTAGAAATGCACTGTATGCTGTTTTGTAGAGTCTGGTCACCTGGGAGGGGGACAAGCTGGTGTGCACTCAGAAAGGCGAGAAGGCCAACCGGGGCTGGAAACACTGGATCGAAGGAGACAAACTCTACCTGGTGGGTTGACTGTATTGTTCTCAACCAGGTCTATGGTTGAGGGATGAAGGAGTATTGGATTAGTGAAAGGGCCTGCACCAGCATATGTTATTGCTATTTACAAAAAGGAAATTTATCACTACTTTTGCTCTGTTTAATTTTTTAAAATACTTTATTTCGCAGGAGCTGACGTGTGAAGATGTAGTTTGTCTCCAAGTCTTCAAGAAAAAAGAATAACATTGTTTTTTGTTTTCATTACTCAGTTAATAAGGTCAAGCTTTGCTTCTCAATAAAACTTCACGTTTTACCAACAGTGTGACTAGAATAAATAAATAAAGAACATTTCAGAACATATCGTATTCAAATCATTATTCAAAGGTTTGTTTGTAAATCAACCACCATGAAAACTAAACAATACAAATAACACATTATATTAACTAACATAATTAACACGCAAAACAGTTAAAAACAAGACATTCCAAAAAGTAAATATACATGAGTCAACACAGCTCACCTCGTTGGCTGCATGTCGTGAAGAGGGAATACTGTTTAAGGGGGTTAAAAGAAAAACATCACCTTAAAACATCTGTCCATGTCCACATGAACCATGCATGGATCATAACTTAAGACTCAAGAGTGCAACTTCAAAATAAAAGCCCCTTAAATTATACAAATGGAACTTAACAATAGTCTACTTCTAAAATAAGCTCAGAAAATAACCTATTATATTAAAGCTGCAAGCAGCATTGGATGGCCCCCAGGCCGTCCCCGTCCCCAGCAATTTGCCAGCGACCGTTGCGACTTGGTCCATGGCGCCACTCAAGTGCAGCGTGGGCCTTCTTTCTGTGACGCAGAAATTTTTTGCAAAGGGAAATTTTGCCATCAAATTTAAGATTGAATTGCAATTTGTGGAGTTCCTGTTGATTGTAGCCCAGGGGTATCAGCGCCTGATTTTTAGGTCTTGAAGAGTACTACAATTCGACTTTCCTCCCATCTGTCTGACATTCCTGTAGGCCACAGTGGGCGCTTTTCTGTACCTAGGTGGAGCCTCAGAGCCCATTTTTGCATTAAGGGGTTTGGTTTTTCCATTTTATCAAAGTTTTCACCAGACCTGGTGTGTGTGCGAAATTTGGTGAGTTTTTGAGTATGTTTAGGGGATCAAATTAAGCCTCAAAGGGACGTAATAATAAGAAAGAAGAAAGAAAGAAGCACTACAGATTCAAGAGGGCCCTTGCCCCTGGCCTGGGCTTGGGCCGTAATTACAACTGCTCTGGAGAATGGCAGCGCCCTTATCCTCACCTTATGCTTTCTCCACGCATGTTACACGTTCGTATATAATGTATGCTTGTACATGTGTGAATTGTTTTTCGGGGCCTACATACGTAGGGTGTAAATGTAATTTTGTTGTGTGTGTGCTGTATTACAGATGCATGTAAAATGACAAGAATAAAGATTTCTTTCTTCTACAACTTATGAACACATTTCTTTAGAGAGAGGATAACAATATGGACAGAGGAGAGAATGTCACATTAAACGCATCCAAATCAATGCTTTAATTGCCATCTGCTGGGAAAATGTGGGACTAAAGAAATGACATGAATCAAACCAGCAGATCTAATTCTTAAAAAGCCCATACCTTCTGCATCATACCATGGAAAATATTTCCATGATATAATGCACACAAGTCAAGTGATTGTTTCCATCTGAAAAGTCAGCTTTAAAAAAAACTAAAATAAGCAAAAAAAAACCCCCAAAACAGCATGGCTCAGTTCTTCATCTCTTTCCAGACATGATTCAACATCCGATGTTTTTTTTTTTTTTTTTTTTTTTTTGAATTTTGTAGCAAGAAACAGATATCTACTCTACTCTGCATTTAATTAATGGGTCTGTGGTAAGGAAAATAAAACAGTGTCCAATATCTGTCATAATGTATGGAAATCTTCTGTTTACTGATTCATGTGTAAATCGGATTGTTACAGGGACATTTGTAGCTTTGTTTTTTGAATAATTGGCACAAACATAGACTGTGTATACAGTCTGTATGTAAGGTAAGATAAGAAATAAGATAGGATTTTATTGATTCACATGGGGGAATTCTTTTGTCACAGCAACATGGATAGAAACAAAAACTGAAGTTTTGAAAAAATTGAATAAAAAATACAAAAACTTAGAATACAAAATATAAGGAGATATAGAATAAAGAAAATATAGAAATAAAAATTAAATACAAATTTACTTTAAACACACATAGACATACATCCATATATACATGTATACACAGAAATATGTACACCTCTTACTCAGGCAAACATAAATACAAGATAGTGAAAAAAATTAGTGGATTATATGTAGTGAGTGGTGGAGAATAACATGAAAGTCATGTGCAGTGCTGTGTTAGTATTGAAAAGTGGGAGTTACTGGAGTGAAGGACAGTCTATCAAAGGTTATTCCCGATGTAAGAAATGGTCACATCTGTAATGATTCAGTCAACTCAATGATGGTGAATTTAAAAAGTTTATTTTCAGTTTTGACAAAAAAGAAAATTATATGAGGCCAAATAAATGCGACAATACAGTCTTACAATAAGATCACTGTTTGTCCAGTGACCACGGATGAAATGAGAAGATCCTTTCGCTGTCACCGTGGCATACTCAAGTCACGTCATAGCTCCCAGAGCGCAACTCACGCGAGATTTGGATTCAGGAAGTTCCACGTCAGTATCCACTGTACTGTTAAGTGAAGTCGCAACATTTGGACCCCGATTATAACTGTTCCCAACACATTTATCTGACCTTATTGCCACAACACGGGGATAAAACATGGTAAGAGTCAACTAAAAGAGCTCTACGTGTATTTTTGTTTCCATGTATGACTTCTGATTCCCCGGGTTTGTTTTTGAAACAATGTTAGAGGATAACACTCTGTTGTAAATAGCTTAGCGGCTAACTAACCGGAGTTAGCATGAGAGCTTGTACCTAACGGCCATCAAGGTGTCCAACCTCGGCTGTTTCCTACCTTTTAATATGCGTTTATCTGTTGCGATTATATACGTTGTGTTAATTGTCGAAGTAATTACTATTGGATGCATAGGTACAGGATTCGAGACATCACAGTGAATGGGTTAGCTTCGCTGCTAGCTCATCACCGGTCTGTTATTCCGGGTTTGACGCGTCATTGGTTTCACCTTAATTAAATGCTTGCAGGTAGCCATTAATACGGAGAATTACAGTTTGTAAAATCACACCGATGCCCTTTGTCTTTTTCAGCCTCTGAGGCTGGACATTAAGCGGAGGCTGACAGCCAGGTCAGACCGAGTGAAGAGTGTGGATCTTCACCCAACCGAGCCATGGATGCTGGCCAGTCTGTACAACGGCAGTGTCTGTGTGTGGAATCATGAAACACAGGTATGAATACATATACCCTTGAAAAGATACACTTCATAACATGAAAAGACTGTGGACTGAGCCTCCATGTTGTGAACACATCAGTGACGATGTTGAAAACTGTAACACATACTCTTTTCTTTTCCAGACTCTGGTCAAGACTTTTGAAGTGTGCGATCTTCCCGTGAGAGCTTCAAAATTTGTAGCGAGGAAGAACTGGGTCATCACAGGAGCGGTATGTAATGTCACATTTATTTGTTTATGTTGGGCTTGCACCTCTGGAAGTTAATAGTCACCCATAGCGCCAGTAATTTTCCAAACTAATAGTATATAGAGAGTATGAATCTAGATATGTTCCTTTTGCACATTACTCACAGTGTTTACATTTTGGCCCTGTCTCAAATTATCTTAGACATTTGGCTGATGTGTATTGACTTAATGTTAAAAAAAAATCCCTCCCTGCACAGGATGACATGCAGATCCGCGTGTTCAACTATAACACCCTGGAGCGGGTCCACATGTTTGAGGCCCACTCTGACTACATCCGATGCATTGCTGTCCATCCAACCCAGCCATACATCCTCACCAGCAGTGGTACGTTACTAAACTCATGATTTTTTTGCCCACCTGTAGCTTACTGCACTCTTTATCTATATAGGTCTTGAAATTCAAACATCATCAGTTTGTGTGTATTTGTGTGTCCTATGCAGATGACATGTTGATCAAGCTGTGGGACTGGGAAAAGAAGTGGTCGTGCAGCCAGGTGTTTGAAGGTCACACCCATTACGTTATGCAGATTGTCATCAACCCGAAAGACAACAATCAGTTTGCCAGCGCCTCACTGGACAGGACAATAAAGGTTGGTGTTATCACTTGTGTTGCTACTATACAGTGTTTTTACTGGGGTCCCTGCTCAGGGGCTAACCAGTTTTAGAGGTTCAGGATCTTTGTGAAGCATTCATGGAGAAATCAACATCCAGCAGTAATTTCAGGGTCTATTTTTAACATTTTTGTAGAGGTTGTTTTGTTTTGCAAAGATATTGTAGTAAAACAACTCCATAACTATAATATGTAATCTTAGACCACAGTGGAAAAACAGATCCCAAAGAACTGAAGGAAAATTGAATTCTTTTGATGGTTTGTGAACATTAATCCTAGGAGCTAAAAATTTTGAGAAGTTTTGTTGGAAACTTGGTTTTATTGTAGTTTACATCATATTTTAAATTTGAGGCATTGATGCCGTTTCTAAAGTACATTTGATTATTCTCTGTTTTGTTCTCAATGTTGTTACAGGTTTGGCAACTCGGGTCTTCTTCTCCCAATTTCACTTTGGAGGGTCATGAGAAAGGAGTAAATTGCATTGACTACTACAGTGGAGGAGACAAACCCTACCTGATATCAGGGGCTGATGATCGCCAAGTCAAGATCTGGGACTATCAGGTTCGAAAATTTTTCTTGGTTTTATGTTAGTGTTGTCACTCAGGGCATTCATACAAACTTCAGAGAAAATCACCGAACACTAATCCTATTTCCTAAAGAAGTCCAAGCTTATAACTTACTGAAAGTGTTGATTGATCTGTGAGCATTCTGTAGCACTGAGTCTTCATATAAATGTTTCAGCGATCTTCCTCTATGTGTTGTAGAACAAGACATGTGTTCAGACTCTGGAGGGCCACGCCCAGAACGTCTCTTGTGTCAGCTTCCACCCAGAGCTGCCCATCATCATCACTGGATCTGAGGACGGTGAGCAAAGAATCTTACTCATCATCGCCCCTTTCTCTCTCGTGACCACATTGGTCATTGCTGTAAACACAATTGTCCTCCTCCCTCTGTAGGTACGGTGCGTATATGGCACTCGAGCACTTACCGCCTGGAAAGCACTCTGAACTATGGCATGGAACGAGTGTGGTGTGTGTGCGGCCTCAGGGGCTCCAACAACGTGGCACTGGGCTATGATGAAGGCAGCATTATTATCAAGGTGAACAAAAGGAGGAGAGGTTTTTATAAACATATTTCGATTTTAAAGAAACTTGTACTATGAACATTGAAATTTTACTGCGTTTAGCTGTATATGCACGATTCCACAAAACACAGTAGAAATTCCAGCAGAATTTTATTTCTAAAGCACACCATAATAAAAATCTATCAAATTTATTCAAACCTAAAACTTCTTTTCTTTTTCCTCCCACCTTTTACTTGTTCCTCTGCTGTGTAGGTCGGCCGGGAAGAGCCGGCTATGTCTATGGACACCAATGGCAAAATCATCTGGGCCAAACACAGTGAGATACAACAGGCCAACCTGAAGGCTATGGGTGATGCCGAAATCAAGGATGGTGAGAGGCTGCCGCTGGCTGTCAAAGACATGGGCAGCTGTGAGATTTACCCTCAGACTATCCAGCACAACCCTAACGGAAGGTACGAAAACACTCACTGCTGGCCTTTTCACTTGGTTCATTTTTTTCCTCCCAGGAACAGGCAGACATGAACGACACAAGTGTTTTTTGAGTAGTGGTGAATTAGCACAAATACTTCTATCAGAGAAGCATTTTTACTAAAGTGTGTGTGTTTACCAGGTTTGTTGTGGTGTGTGGAGACGGAGAGTATATTATCTACACTGCGATGGCTTTGAGGAACAAGAGCTTCGGCTCAGCACAGGAGTTTGTCTGGGCACACGACTCTTCTGAGTAAGAACAGAATTTGAACATTAAATTTAGATGAGTGAGCTCTACTCTAATAATTGAATACCACTTGTTTTCATTTTTATACAGATATGCCATCAGAGAAAGCAACAGCATCGTCAAAATCTTTAAAAACTTCAAAGAAAAGAAATCTTTCAAGCCGGACTTTGGAGCAGAAGGTAGTGGCACCATCAATGCATGATAAATTTGTGGTTTTGAAAATGGACTGAAGTCCAGTGTCTTCCTCACCGGATGGATTTCTGTCTCTTCTCTCTAGGAATCTATGGCGGTTTCTTGCTTGGAGTGAGGTCAGTGAATGGCCTGGCATTTTACGACTGGGAGAACACAGAGCTAATCCGTCGCATTGAGATCCAGCCAAAGCATGTAAGTCTGACTTACTGTTCCTAAGTTATATTTTGTTTAAGGTTGTGGTCCCTGTTTGACATAAACATAGTCTCTGTTTGAGAGCTCTGTTTCATTTTTGTGTTGCTACAAATTAGTTTTGTGCTATTGTTTATTGTAGTGTATGAAAGGCCCACTAGAAACTGTTGTCTAGTCATTTTTGTTGTTGTCTCATCCTCTTGCTTTGCCATTGTTTCCCCGTGTTCATAATTTGCTCAGATCTTCTGGTCAGACTCTGGTGAGTTGGTCTGCATTGCCACAGAGGAGTCCTTCTTCATCCTACGTTACCTGGCAGATAAAGTTGCTGCCTCCCAAGAAAACAATGAAGGAGTGACGGAGGACGGTATTGAAGATGCCTTTGAGGTGGGTGTGTGGATGTGGATGCATGCATATCCTCAGTTAGAAGTGTATTTTTAAATAGAGGAGTTTTTATTTCACTAAAAAGTCTTTGTTTTCCCATTTAACCTTAATGTGAATGTTATCTTTTCAGGTCCAAGGAGAGATCCAGGAGATTGTGAAGACTGGACTCTGGGTTGGAGACTGCTTCATCTACACCAGCTCTGTAAACAGACTCAACTACTATGTAGGAGGGGAGATTGTCACTATTGCTCACCTGGACAGGTAAGAATACAGAGAGCATATGCTTGAGATCAGTGGGGAGGATATGGATTATTTATTAAAATATAAATGTCTCGATCGACCTGAATTGGGAAGAGTAAATATCTAGTTGTTGCACATTTAATCTAGAAACAACAACTTGGCTCTAAACATTGCCTTGGTTCTTGTCTCCCTGCAGGACCATGTACTTACTGGGTTACATACCAAAAGATGACCGTCTGTACCTGGGAGATAAGGAGCTCAACATCGTGAGTTACTCCCTGCTGGTCTCCGTCCTGGAGTACCAGACAGCCGTGATGAGGAGGGACTTCGGAATGGCCGACAAGGTGTTACCCACTATTCCTAAAGAGCAGAGGACCAGGGTGGCACATTTTCTTGAGAAACAGGTAAGCACAATACACGAGGACTCAATTTTCTTGCCATAAAAGTACACATTTTAAGTTTAATTTCTCTCAAACACAGAAAAGATGCAGATGGTGAGTAGTTAGACTTTAAACTTTAAACTCATCATGAGAATCCTGTACTGTAGTTGTATCAGAGGCTATTTTATCTGGTGATGTGTTTTGAGTTGGGTTGTTTTAATCTAGATTAGATGCTACTGTGTCTTCGTAGTGTGCTGATGGGATTTTTTTTTTTTTTTTTGTCTCTTCAGGGTTTCAAGCAGCAGGCCCTGGCAGTGTCCACAGACCCAGAGCACAGGTTTGAGTTGGCCTTGCAGTTGGGGGAGTTGAAGATTGCGTACCAGCTTGCTGTGGAAGCAGAAGTAAGAGTTAGTTTTTGAAATTGAGGCTGCATCGTATCACATCTTTGCCCCATCTTTGGCTGGGTTCTCGGTCCAGTACATTTCTAATATCTGTCTTTCTGGTCTCTGCAGTCGGAGCAGAAGTGGAAGCAGCTGGCAGAGCTGGCTATCAGTAAGTGCCAATTCGGCCTGGCCCAGGAGTGCTTGCACCACGCCCAGGATTACGGCGGCCTGCTCCTCCTTGCCACGGCTTCTGGTAACGCCACCATGGTGGGAAAGCTGGCAGAGGGGGCAGAAAGGGACGGCAAGAACAACGTGGCCTTCATGACCTACTTCTTGCAGGGGAAGTGAGTACTAGATGTCAGATTGGTGGACACATCAGTAAAACGATGTGTACTGCTCACACTGAATGTGATGTCCCATCTCCACAGACTGGATCAGTGTTTAGAGCTTCTGATCAGGACAAACAGACTACCTGAGGCTGCCTTCCTGGCTCGCACCTACCTGCCCAGCCAGGTGTCCCGTGTGGTCAAATTATGGAGGGAGAACCTGGCCAAGGTCAACCAGAAGGTATGCAGTGTTGCTACAGTCAATCAAAAAAAATTGTTGTGGTTTTGGACAACACTAGATATTTGTTGTTGTTCATAACTTCCTCTTCTGAATCTTCATTGCAGGCAGCTGAATCCCTCGCAGACCCCACAGAGTACGAGAATCTGTTCCCCGGACTGAGGGAAGCTTTTGCAGCTGAACATTACCTGAGAGAGAGCTGTTTGGGCTCCTCCAGGCCTGCTACAGACTACCCACTTGTAACAGTAAGTTCCTGTCATTTTATTTTGTAAACACTGATGACTTCCACTACCTGTATTAATATTAATGTAGCACTGTTTCTGAACTTGTTTCCCACATTTTTCAGCCCAATGAAGACAGGAATATTCTTGAGGAGGCTCAGGGATACGAGCCCAAAGGAACCTTCATTCCTCTCATCTCCAAGGTCATTTTGGGACTACTTGCATTCATTGATCTGGATCTTCTTTAATCTGTAAAATAGAAGATTGGACCAAATTTAAAATTGTGGTTTTTTTTGACTGACTTTTTCTGACAGACACTCGATAGCGAGGAAGAGTCCTCAGTGGCAGCAGCTCCTGTTGCTGCAGTGACCCCTGAACCTGCAGCGCCTACAGCAGTGGTTAAAGATGATGAGGAGGAGGAAGAGGAGGAAGAAGAAGTCCCTGCATTTTCACAGTCACAGAAGGATAAAGTAGGACTTTTTTCTGATATTTGGTTATAAATATTATATGAATTTAGTCACTGAGGCAACAGTTGCTCAGTGCTCAAAATAAATACAATTCCAGGTGGTTGATGTAACATTAAACAACGTTTCAAAGAATCATTTCCTTTGTGTGTGTGTGTGTGTGTGTGTCTCTGTAGACTCTGGATGAGCTGGAGGTGGACCTGGACAACATGGAGCTGGATGACATCGACACCACAGATGTTAACCTTGACGATGACTTCCTAGACGATTGAGACCTGCCACCACTTCACTCCTCAGAGTATATTTAAAAGAAAGAAAGAGACCAAACCTCCCTTTTCCCCTTTTTTTGTATTTGTACGTAAAAATGTTCTATTGTCAGGTCCGCTTGCTGCAGTGTCACGGTTTCAGTAGGACATAATGATATCAGTAATGTTTTATTCTCTGAAGAAAAGCAGACATCTATTTCAAACCCTTCACTTTGTACATCATTTATTGATTGTTTGAGAACTGCTGACTAACTGTCCACTGGGCAATATGTTATTTACTCTTTGCTTTGTATTGTCTGTTATGGCAAATGGAAATTCATTCAGTACAATAAATTGTGATTGCTGTACATACTCATATTTGACCTAAGAGTGCTTCTTACTTTAACTTCCATACTGACTCCTTCCCCCCCAAAGAGTATAAAGTATTTTTAGAATAAATCAAGGTAAATTATAAGTGATTTGTATATATTTTTTGAAAGTATCCAAGCAACATATGATAAGATATTAATAAAGAATGAAGAATACAACAAAAATGTGAAGCACAACAATCCTGATGAAGGGAAATATTTGAGAATATAGGCAATCCTGCAAGTCTTAATTGTAAATTTAAACAAGAACACTGCTGTTGCTGTTGGCACTGCTAGCAGTTGCTAACAAGCCGTTTTCACAGGAGACATTTTAAGTTGTCATCACCAGCAGCACCAGTGTAATTAATAACATTAACAATAGCTTTGTTGCATGTAGGTGTGCCAGTAAACCACTCCAGTGGGATCACATGCACAAAGCACAGTGTACAATGAGGTCAAAATGAGCCCTAGATTCAGTAATTGAAACATAAAAGCGATATGTACATTAATTGCTACAATTCTGCATAGGAGGAAGTTTACCTCTTAGTACAAACATATACTTAATAAAAACATATGCGCATAAAAAAATGTTTTTGTTGATTGTATTTTAGTCAGTGTTAAACTAGAATTTTGTAGTTCTTACCAATATGTTTGGGTTTTCATGCAGTGTTTTGTTATTTTTAGCCAGCATTTTGTGGTTTTTACACGGTATTTTATTATGTCTAGCCAGTATATTGTTATTTTGCCCAACATTTTGTTTTTTTCCCCATGTATTTTATTGTTTCTAGCTAGTATTTTGGGTTTTCCTCCCAATGTTTTACCATTTGTATACAGCATTTTGTGTTTTTCATCCAATATTGTATTATGTTTAGCCTGTATTTTATTGTTTTTACCAATATTATATTGTTTTATCCCAATGCAGAGTAAATCTATCTATCTATCTATCTATCTATCTATCTATCTCTCTCTTACAAGTATAAGAATGTAAGGTAGTGCAAAAACAACAGTGGACTGTGTGTAGTAGCAGTAGCTAAAGATAACTTATCCCAGATATGTCTAGTGCTTAAAAAGGTTAAAAAGTCTGACAGCTGTTGGGATAATTGTTTTGTGCATTATGTGTGTGGATCATGGTGATCCAGCGCAATGTTACTTTGAAAAATACATACACACAAAAGTAAGATTGATACCCTGATCCTTGAAAGCAATACATGGGATTTTAAAATCTGGATTATTCTGATCCAGATTAGACTCCTTGAACATCTGGGGGCCTGCTGCTCTTCCCAGGGTGCAGCTGTCACTCTCCTCCTCTCCTGCAGGGGGCGCCCCTCTGGGACAGGCCGGGACGATCCAGTGCAGATTCGTGTGCAACAAAGTACCGAGCCTGCCTGGCAGCAGCTAGCAGCGAGAAGGGAAAACCGACCCTTCTGAGATTGTTTATTTTTGCTGCGTTTTTAAAACAGTTTTTTCCTTAGTTATCCTCAGCTTCCTCCGGTGTAGTGGAAGTTTACTACAAACGAAAACTAACGTGGTTTAATCTTCGGACTGTGTTCGGACGCTTTGTGAAGGAAGCAAGGTGTTTTTTTTTCCTAATAGAAAACCAGGCGTGAAACGTTAGCGAGCTGGCGTAGAAGAAGAAGGAGACAGAACCAGGACTACGCAGCG
>OOFC01024549.1:0-20455 GCA_900323345.1 Pseudochromis fuscus | reverse complement strand
CGTTATGACAGATCACCACGTTTCACTCTGCGCTGGGCTGAGGGATGGCAAGCACTTCCCAGATGTTGACAATTAGCGTTGTCACCATCGAGCAGTGTCAAGCCCGATAAGCGCAGACCGGATCGCCTCGCAGGTCAACGTGTCTCATACACCATGAGACCGATGCAAAGAGGAAGACACGGGAACCTAACCCTCATCCAGCCGGTCAATCAATAGGTGATCATGAGTTAGTGGGGAGGTCTTTTTGATGGCAAACCAATCAGCTGCACTGTGGACCACCAGACACCGTTTTAACTATTATGAGCCATTTTGGAAAACTAAGACCTGTCGCTTACACAAACCACAGTTCCTAAATACAAGTTTTCAAAAGGATTTTTACATAAATATAAAATATTTACATGATATAAATATAAAAATCTCCCCACTGGAATCTGATTTTAAGACACAGCATGTAATCTCTGCAGCTATAGCCCACGTGTGCATAAATGTAATCAATCAATCAATCAATCAATTAATCAGTTTTTAACATTTCTGTTCTAATAACAACACCACCAACAGATAGTTCTGGAAGCTATGAAAAGAAATACACATACTTTACTTACGAATTTTTCTTTTAACTGTGTGTTTGACTAATTGTTTAACTATTTGGTCTTCAAATGATAAGTAACATTTAAATTTCATTTTGTTGTGATCAACCAGCTGTCCAAATTTATTACTGTAAAATTACAAAAAAATAAAGAGAAGAAGAAAGAGGCTGAAGGAAACAGATATGTATTTGCTTAATCAATTAATTACCAATATCTGTGTCAATTTAATACACCAGAGAGAGAACATTTAATTTAAAGTTTTGTAAAAACTGAAGCACAGCCATTTATGGCCTCTCGATCTTTTGTTCTTTGGCCAAAACATAATAACAATGATCCAAATGCAGCAGTGCTGCACATTTCATTAAAAACTGCACCAGCTGTGCCAGAAACATCAACTTTGGCATAAAAATGTTGATTTGTAATTATGGTGCTTTAATTGGGTCAATCAGAGTAATTGTTTATACTAGAACAAGGCACAACTACATTCCTCCTGCTCACTGTAATACTGTAAATTGAAGTTATATGTAAATATGTTGGGATT
This sequence comes from Pseudochromis fuscus, assembly GCA_900323345.1. NCBI lineage: Eukaryota > Metazoa > Chordata > Actinopteri > Pseudochromidae > Pseudochromis > Pseudochromis fuscus. Next base: position 19,327 of record OOFC01024549.1, on the reverse strand, counting down.
TTGTCTCTGTGAATCTCTGGGATATGTGATGGCATTAGGAATACTACAGCATCAAATCTTCCCTTTAAAATCAACAAACATTGTCTGAAAATGTTTAACTGAAGTGGAAAATGCGGTGGTCCAACACACACCACTAACTGGCCGTCCACTGGGAATGAACTGGCTGAGCTGCCGTGTGTGTGTTTGACTGACTGTGTCACACTGTGAGACTCAGCAGGTGCGAACATCCAGCATGTGTGCAGTGTCATGTGAATATATCTATTTCACAAAGACAGGGCGGAGAAGAGTGACACACCAGGACAAAACAGACAGAGACAGGGAAGGTGACTGAACTTTGGCGCTACTCAGCATTCAGATTGAGTTCCAGCCATAATCCAGTACCATGAGGGGGCGGGCACTCCTGGGATTGACAGTCAAGTGAAGGGTGAACTAGGCGTTCACTCACACAGCAGCTCTCAACCATCCTGCTCTGCTCAGGCAAATTCTACACTCCAGCTAGTGTTAATAAAACAAACAAAAACATTAATGACAAAACTCAAACACTGCAGCAGCTGTATTTTGTATTAAAGTATAAAGTTGCACTTACGTCACACTCACATGTCATAAACATGGTAATGTTTATGTGAGAGTTCAGGTCATAAAGCTGGTTGTGAACTGTAAATCCCAACTCACTCAGTCTACGTAAAAATTAATTGAAAACAGTTGGACCTTCAGTTCAGTCCAATAAAGATCTGAGGACATTTGAGACAAATTAACAGTGTCACATTAACCTCATCTGAAGGGGATCTCCCATCGCTCCAACCTAACTTTCTCCAGTAGATCCTATTCAGCTACGACTTATGTTTATTAATCTACTAGAAAATATTAAGACAGAAAATTACATCAGTTTTACGTTGTGTGTCTTGATGTAAAGTGAACATAAAAAAAATGACTACAGGAAAACACATTTTTAAGTTCGCTTGACTATTAAAATCTGTGCATGTTGTAAGTGTTGTGAAATGAATTCAAACAAATGATTGTCTCTGTTTGATAAACCTAAAAACTATAGATGTCCACCCCACATGGATTGTGTATAAACATAAACTTTTCATGTTATTGTGACAGCCCTTCACTTTCTTGTAAATTCTACATTAAACATTTGCTTCGTTGATGATCTAAAACAGTATGTACTCACAATTGTGTATCTTCCAATACATTTTGCTTTGTTTATGTTAAATTGGTGATTTTATTAGATCCTATCCATATTGATCCTAAGTTAGAACATTAATAATTACAGTACAAAGACTAAAATCAACAAAATGTTAAGCCCTCTCTAACTTCTCTATTCTGTCTGTGTCTCGTTACGTCTACTGCACTATAAATATTTAAAAGAAGGTCAATAATATATGGTTTTAATATTTTTTGAAAACTAAATGGGAATTGGATACAGTAGTTTTAGGCCAATGTTACCATAACAAGAAGTAAATAATGCATTTGTTGGACGTTGGGTGCACTGGTTGGACCAGGTAGCAGAACAGTGTATGTGGGAGCCACTCAAAATAAACTACAGAGGTCCGTGTTCATCATAATGAAGGAAATGTCATCCACTGCAGTGGTGTAGCTCATTTATATTACAGCATCCCTGGCTGAATGATGGCCCAACTCTTTTAACTGATGGTTCACAAAAGCCTCCGTGATGAATAAAAACACAGACGGATCTGTAGCTCAATGAGCACACCGATAATCTTACCGTAATACTCCAGCCCAGTCTCTAAGATCTTATATCAATCAGCAAATCCTCTGCATTTTAAAAGCTGAAATAAGAAAATGTTTGGTGTTTTTGCTTTAAAAAAATGACTTAAACGATGAATCAATTATCTAAAAAGCTGCCTATTAATTTTCTGTCTGTTGACTTTTGAATTACGCTGAATTAAATATCTAATAAAGTGCTATATGATAGAAAAGTTAATTGAAAATGAAATGAAAGTAGCTGCTATCATCTAAATCACACATGAAAGCAGCTTTAACGAAGTCTAAGCATACTTTGCTTTCAATTATACTTTGATAAATGTATATAATTTGCACATTTAGTGCCGCATTACATCACTGAGAAGGCCAGCTTTTCCAAACAAAGGCTAACTGACTAACATACAGTTTATGTAAACAACTCAGAATCAAAGTGCATTGAGTTAATGTAGCGTTCTTGCTAGCTCACAAACTTTCAAATTTACTAAAACAATGACAAAAAAGATATAAAATCACTTAATATCAAACACAAAATGAAGGAAAACTTTGACAAACCTTATGACTTTCACTGCCTGGTGCCCAAAATACAATATTTTAAAATATCTGTATGTTTGATATTTTACTGCAGTTCACCTGCCATCATTGCACCTTCAAAATAAAAGCTTAACAGTACAGATAAAGAGATGTGAGCTTTACCAGTGGAGGAATGTAACTAAGTATATTTACTTGTGGTATTAATTTATACTTTCACCACACATACAACAAAACTGCATTTTTCTGACAGCTGCAGCTACTCGAAACTGAACTAATTAAGAACATAAATTAAACCCAGCAGTAAATACAAGAGCAGTGTTAACCAGTTTTGTCAATATACTGAATAGCTGATTGACAGAAAACTAATCAGAGGCTATTTTGATTTTTAATCATTAAGTTCCTCTTTCATGCAAAAGTGGCCCAAATTTCATAATTCCAGCTTCTCGGATGTGAGCATTTTCCTGCTTTTCCTTTTAATTATTTGTAATTGTTTTCAGTAGTTAGTTTTATCTATTATTAATTTTTAATAAGTCTGAGCCTGAGTTTTAGAAGAATATTCATTAGTGGGAGCCATATACAGAATAGTCAGCATGAGTTTCTCAATATACTAGATAATATTATATTAGTCACAATACTTTAATTGCTTTATGTGCATTTGCCTGTTTGTATTTTGCCTTAAATACCATTTTCAATGCATGACCTTTAGCTGTAAGAGAATATCTTTACAGTGTGGTGTTACTTATGTAAAGGACCAGAAAAGTTTTACCGCCATTGGCTTTAAGTAACCATTAAAGGAGTAAAAATAACAACAGAGTAAACTAAACTATAGTTATTGGAGGTATATGAGCACTGGAAAGCAACTCACTCAGGAAGTGTACTTGAGCACCATGTTAAAGTAAATAAATACTTTCTTCTGTCTACTCATGTAAATTATAAAGTGAGTATGTTATAGTTTTTATAGTTGGAGTTATTGTTAATATCACTACATTTTGCTGACAGCTGTAATTACTTTGCAGATTCAGATTTAATATAAAGCACATGATCAGTTTATAAGACCTGAACTTCCTAAACATAAATCTCCACTTTGACTGAATATAGTCAAAATGAAATGCTGCTTACAAAACATTGCAACAGTTTGCTCTGACAGGAGCCACTACTGTGTATTCAGTAATTTACTTTTATACTTCAAGCATTTTCCTGGTAATAATTTTACTTTTGAATACATGACTTTTACTGTTAATGGACTATTTTATATTGTATGTCCTATCTTCCCACAAAATCTCTATGGCAAAGAATCTGTATCAAGCTGTAAGCGTATAAGCATATAATGTTCGTAAATTAATATTTTCTGATGCCAAACAATACAACTGTATTTCACCTGAACGACTCTGTTGAACTTTGAACTGCCACTAAAACAGGCTTTCACATAAAAGCACGATCCCCAATTTGACATAAACTGCCCGGATTTAGTGTCAGAGATAAATTTTTCGAGTGCTGTCATCCTGAGGGCTCCCATCACTCCATTTTACAGACTCCGGTATTCATTAAGCTTCCTCTTACTGTTTTAATGAAAAGTGTTTCACTAAAGCTCCCCCTGTTTTACAGAAAACTGCCTTTCTTAAAATCCCCCTTATTCAGTTTTGCAGAAGAGGGTTACTTAACCTCCCTTCATTCTAAGTTAAACAGTGTTTCACTCACGCTGACTTCGCTTCTGCTTTCCACAATACTAGACTCACTTTTACTATTATTTCCAAATTATTTCTCTCCGTGCTCTTCCCATGCTGTTTTCAAGATTTTCCTGAAACTGAACCATTTTACAAAATAATATTTTCTGCTCTAACTCAATATAGTTCATTTTGGCAGTCGACTGATATTTGGCTCAGACCTACAACCACCCTGAAAAAAAGAGCATTTACTTCACAAAGAGCAGAGTTGACAGCAGTGTGTCTATTGTCTTGTCTCCATTAGCTCTGCTCGGCCCAGCAGGGTTCAGCCATAGATGATATGGTTTAGTTTGTGTCTGTGCTGAAAAGCCTCCCACCCAGACAACAGAGCAGTCTGAAAATAACAAGCACATTTCATGCACATGAACAGCATTTAGTTTCAGCGTTCACCACAATAAACAAAAGGGACTTGGCAGTTTCATTGCTCGTGTCCAAATCACTTATTTTGTAAATTAAATACACATTTAGTAGTGCTGGCTAATAAAGCTAAATGTTGCTCACAACTTTTCCCTTATACATCCATGAAAAGTTCTATTAAGAATCGGTAACCATTAATCCTCCAAACTGGCGCTTTTGGGCAGCTTTTGGCCGGTGTCTTGCCAAATTGTGAAACGTGGCTGGCTTAGCTGTGGACGGACCAGGTTTGGCCCGGATCTAAAGACAGAGGAGAAGCTGGACCGGAGCCAGGCAGGCCGGAGAACAGCTGAAGCCTGGCCAGTGGATACAAGCCATATGAATCCTCTGGCTGAAGCTGAACCCAGCACACAGGAGGCTCACAGCGCCGTACAGCAGGAAATCTAAGGAGCTTTACTTTTATTCTCTGATTGGTAGCAGGTTATAAAATTGTAAATGACACATATTTACTATGAAAGAAGAAGCCGGCACTGTTCCGACTCGCAATATCCTATCAGCGCCTTTTTTTTGTTTTATCTCTGCCTGTCTCTCTTCATATCCACCTCCTTCTCGCTGTCTGTCTCCCGTCCTCTCTGCCGCTGCTCACTGACAGACAACGTCCTGCCTTCATTTACGCCCGTGGACTCTCTGACGAACCACGTGGCGTGACGATGTTTGTTGTCAAATGCTACAAATCAGGCTGACTCCGAGGGACCCAAGGTGAACTGACATGGTCGCAGCCGTGACGGCCGTCAGCCGATAAGGCTCTATTGATTCAAACGGATCGCACCCCATCTGAGGGGGATTTATCAATGTGTCAATTGCCCACTAGCCAACCACAAATCACCAGCGCTGGCCAGGCCCCGGGGATTTGCAGGAAATCCAGAGGATTGGAGGGACAGCATAGGGAGGATCCTCAGTAAATAGCAACAGAGCTGAGGGTTAAGTCCTCGCATAAAGAAATGTCCATACAGGATGGATAGGCAGATGACAGAAAGTTTTACTGTCTCTGAAAACACTCGACAACAGCCCTGAGTGCTGCGTCTATACACCAAGATACTCAGATGTATACACTCCACCATCTTCACCATCTGAACAATTCTAGTAAAATTTACACAGACATGATTTCACACAATGAAGCCATGTAAGAGACCACCACAGCTCTGTCTCTATATCTCTCCAACAGTCTATGCACCATTAATGTCTCTATCCTCAACATGAACCATTTTCCCAGCAAGCTTTTGTGAGTTTGTATTTTTTTTGTGTTGTTGTTGTTGCTTCCAGCCTCTTGTGGCAGAAAAGCCTCCAAGAGTGTAGGCGTGTCTGGGGCCTGACCTTGGAGAATTACTAATGTCTGAAACCCCATTCAGGTCCTTGAATAGCATGTAGCGCAGCTGACTGGTGGGCCAAGAAAGTTTTACTGCTGTCAAAGATTTAAACAGCTTCAGGTTATTGAGGAGCACAACAACTTAACAGACGCAGAGACTCGCCGCATGTCTGGAAATGATCTTTAGAAAGGTAGAATTTGTTATTGTAAAGTGAAGGCCATTGACAGATAACTCTTCAAATAGAAGTCTAATACTTTTTTTTTTGAGTGAGAAGTCGAGTTTCTTTTGTGTGACAGTCAGTGGGTTTTTGTGGAGCCACCTCCACATTCTGATACATAAACTTCTCCACAATGTTTTGTAGATCTTTCACCAGTCAATCTAAAAATCAAAATTTAACACACTTGAAAGAGTCATTTAAAGTTCCATGTTTAATTTTTGGTTTGGATTAATTAGCTGACATAATCTATTAAACAACAATACTGAGAATCCATCATAAATGTTATCTAACAAGTAAAAGATGTTGCTGGATTCTGCTTTTCAAATGTGAGAATTTTCTAGTTTAGCGGCTGTTTCACGTCACTGTTTAGGAGTTTGAACTATTGGTCAAATAAAACAACAACACAGCAATTTGTCGATGCCAGCTTTTTACATTGGAAACAAATAGCTAGTTATTAAAAAAAAAAGCTGAACCTGAGGCAAATCCAAAATGAAAATAATCATAAAGACTTTATGTTGCTGTCAATAAAATGAACAGAAGTCAGACTTTATGGATAGTCTCTTTGTTTTGTCATCACCTCTGTGGAAAATCTGTGGAAAGTTCTTGAGAAAAAAAAAGCAAACTGTACCACACAGGTACTGTATCTATTAAGGAGTCCTCAGAATGACAAAGTACAAAAAACCCTCCTTTAGACTGCATAAACACTACCACTTTAATAATGTCAGGATCCAGTGCACACTAATGTCTGATATCAATAAGGGTCTATCCTCCTGGGTCTTAAGTGTTTTTATATAATGCAGGTTTAACATGTTGCTGCATTTGGCCGCCGTGCAGCCACCAGCCAAGCATTATGCAAATGAAGAGAAATGAATGCAGTGGAAGAAAAGTCATTGCCCTTGAACAGCCGCTGCACATTCCCCAGGAATGAACTTTCTCACAATAAATGAAGTCAGTGCAGAAGTTCCCATGTTTAATTGCATGTCTGCTGATTTACTCAGGCACATTTCCCACTCTCCCACTCTCTGTCTCTCTTTTCTGAGTGTCAAGCAGCAGTCAGAGAGCTGGTACCACTGATGGCGTTACAGTGTAGGTTTAAGGTCGGGGGTTAATACACAGAAGTTGTTTGTCTGCCGTTTTAATGCAGGAAACATGAATGAACAGGAGCTCGGACAATGACTGCAGAGTACATTAAAGCAGCGCTGGCTTTCACCCAGAAAGTTGCAGGATTGATCCCCACAGCAACAATTATATCGCTCGAGTGCAGAAGTGTCCTTGGTCAAGTTACACACTGACTTTTGTAAAAATGAACTGCATCTTCAAAATAGAGTTATTAATAATCAGATCAGAAAATATCAGAATATTTTATAAAATGAGACAATTAAACACAACAGTCACTGGCTCAGGTTTCACAGGCCGGAGTAATGGCTCGCTTCTTTTTAGGAGATAGATATAAAATAAACTAATGGCTTATTCATCTTTCAGTTAATTTAATACCTTTTCAAGGCCATGAGAGTTAAAACAATCCAGGGTTTTACAAGAAAAAAAAAATTGTGTAGCAGTCCATCTAATGCACAACATTAGATTCATCCTCTAACCTCTGGCTTGGAAAAAAAATAGATTAGAAAATTAGATATTACCTATTTTTGTTGATATTTTTGGTTTTGATGCAAATTGAAAATATCACTTTGGACTTTAAATGTTACACAATTATACAAATAAACAAAAAAATCACAATCATTAGTTGCAGCTGTACACATAGATGTAATAAAAGAAAAAAAATGAATTGTGTACCAGTTCAATAAAAACCCAAACAGCTTTAAAAGCGTTTCACCTCAATGGAGACAAACAAAAATAAGTCAATATCAGCAGCACAGACACGAGAATAGGGCACCGTGTTAAGAGACAACAAACATCAATACGGATGAAAATGCTAAGGCAAAACAACAAGATGCATGAATGACAAAGCAGGGAAATAAAATTATTTACAGCGCCCATGAGAAATTAAAATCAAAAAGAAAGAGAGGAAGCAGGTTCTGGCTCGGACGCACTATTCTAACCATCTAGCCTGTATTTCCCTCTGCTGTGCTAATTAGACCAATAAACAATCAACACGACACACTTCCTCCCACTGCTGGGCGAGAAGACCTGATCAATACAGGATTTCATCAAATCCACTGATATTGTTCAGTTTGTGAATGTTGCTGTTGTTAGCGCTCGCTTTGAACCCATCCTCACCTGTTGCTCATTAGGCTGATGAAAGAGACCACGCTAACTGAGGCCCTGCACTTAAAAGGGGGACTTAAAGAACATACTAGTGGTCAGACCGCTTGCTGAGACACTAAACAGTCAACACCAAAGGCTCTTTCGGTGCTTCACAAGCTTTTCCAACATTAATGCTGCTGAATATTGCAGCTTTATACATTCTTTACAATGCGTTTGGTTTAATATCAGCACAGAGAGAAAAGCAGGCGAAGGAAGTTTTATTGGATTTTACCTACAAATCAAACATAAGGGAAGATGCTGTATTTCTTTTCAAATTTGTACTGATTAACTACCTTTATTATTTAATGATATAACAGATTTAATGTGTTATTGACCTTTTGCAGTGTTTTGATGGTTTCATAGTCTGCAGCATTTAAAATCAAATGCTTATAAAGCAAACTAGGAATTATGACACATGGGAATTGTTTCTTACTGTGTTAAACCCTCTGTCAGGCTGAACTAATGCCATATATCAAGCAAAATCCGACTACATTGGATTAGAAATTAGTCCAATGTTTCATGACTGAGAGCATAATCTGTAATAATCACTTCAAACCAACATTTTCTTGGTGTCAGCATAAGAATGATGATGATGAATTTCTTGAAGATTAAATCCTCTCTTGGGGGACCAAAGGTCAGCATCAGCCACAGCGCATTACTCTGAGAAGTGAGTGCTTTCAGTTTCCTCCTCAGTGACACTACAGTTGTGGTTATACGGGCGATGTTGGAGCGCCGAGTCTGCCAGGGCCTGAAGGATGTTACTTCATATTCAAGCCTGGAAGATACGGCTGCTAACGAAGGGCGTGCATGCTCAGCAAGTGTTCTCAGACTAAATGTGCATAAAATAAAAAAAGTAAATGAAAACAGTCTGGAGTCCATCGCCTACTTATTCAGAATAATTCAGTTAAGTTCTTCTCAGAGGGAAAGAAAAAATACATCAGAGGCAAACAGCTGATCAGCAAAATGACGAAACACCCAGAAACCAGCACAGAGCAGAGTCTAGCTGCTGGTGTAACTAACCTGAAGTACAGTGAGCCTCCCCCGTGTTCACTGTATCTACTGCTCAACTTTTTCTTTCTTGAATATTTTTCAGTAAAAAATACGGCAGGAATGGCTCGGCTCGCTCAGGAGCTCAGAAGCTCAGGAGAACACAGCAGCACAAATCCTTCAACCTGAATGTTAAGGTCTTACATCTTGTAGTCAACAGCACTGATAAGCAAACTAGGCAACAGGTACAAAAATCATCTGAAATTAGGACCATTTGTTACTTTTTAGCTTCGAGCCAGAGTTCAGGCTCATGGTAACGTTGGCCCACTAATTTACCCAGAATCATATAATTTAACAACCTTTGGATGAATTGCAATGAAATCCAGTACTGATACTCAACCATCCTTCAGGGAAAACATTTAATAATCAACACGTTACTTTCTTAATGACATAATTCCAGGTGATATTAGCTGCACTGACCAGTAATTATATGTTAACAACTTGGAACAATTACACTGACATTTCATTTATTTGTTACAGTCTTGCAACACACAGAATAATAACCGTGCACCAAAGCAGCTGCAGCTTCACGTGTTATGTTTTACACATCAGGATACATCACGAGTTATAAACAGCGCAAACAATCCTCGGGGAAGTTTTCTCATTCAAAGACACTTCATCAGAACACAAAGTTGTTCTGATGTGAGATTTCAACCTGTGACCTCTTTGTTTCAGGACGGGCTCCCTAACCACATCGGACGGAGTGAACAACAGGACATAGACCGACCGCAGGCCCGTCTGTCGTCCCTGTTATCTGAGCGACAGTGCAGCCTGGAAGGAACCGAGGGAAAGGGGCAGGAAAAAGGTGGGTCTATTGTCCGAGCATCCGGGCTGGATGTGACTGACGCTCGTGAGTCGACCAGAAGTCTTTTTTTTTTTTTGTCTTCGTGTGATTTTCTGGGAAGATCCTCTCAGAGCATCCCATGTACAGTGTGACTGGAGTATCACTGGAGCTTACTGCCTGATTGACCATGATGTTGTTATTTAAATGTTATTTCTTATATGTTTTAACTCTTTGAAAGCACTATAAAAATAATAAATCATGAGTTATCTCAGTGGAAATTTGCAAAGGCCTCATTGTTGTGCTTGGAAACCAATATATGCAAAAGTACAACAAGCAGGAAGATAAAATACTATCATTAACACAATAAAATACTTGGTTTTAATTAGAGAAAGCCTCATAAACTGTCAGGATCCTGCACACGTTCATGCCACTTCTGCAGTGCAGTGACAAACAGAGCTTATAACAATCATAAATGACTTCTCAAGGTTTGTTTTAAAATAGTTGTGACTCACGATTCACTGGAAAAGGTTTTCAAGGAAAGAACCAGAGGGAGAGTTTGACCGCAGTTCAGTTTGAAGGTCACCCTCTGTTTGGTGTTTTTAGTCGTCTGAAAAGTTTGTTGAGTGACCGGTTCAGTTAAGGACGCCGAGATGCTCCAAAGGACAATTCAGAAGTCTGTGACACTCATGTCTGCTCTGAGAGATATGAGTTGTGTTTATGGCAGGATTTTGTAAGGTTTTGTTTCCTTATCTATTTAAATTTTTCAAGGTTTGAAGTCATATTTTTGCCTGTTTTACTGGGCCTGTTTTCAGGTAAATCACTTATGGTCAGCCTAGTATTGACATGCAGTACAGTAAATGTGCAATAACTTCTTTTGTCCTCAGAAACAAGTGGTCAACACAACACACAATTATTAAAATAGAGGTTCATTTTCACTGGTTTGCTCATCTATCTGTCGGCAACATTAAGGAAAAACTACTGAAAACTTGTCTGTGATTTTTTGAGGGGAGAGACTGTAAACAAATGGTTATATTTTGGGGCAGGATCAGAGGATGGGATACAATTTTGAAAAAAATAAATTATAAAATCCTTATTACTACCAATTGGTGAATGTTTTACCAAAGACATTGTCAACAAACAACCAGGACAAGGCAACCTAATACCACAGCTACATTTATGAGCTGGAGAGGAAGAAGAAAGAAGGAGTAGGTACCCACACATGCAGGATGATGATGTCTACAATCTGCAGTTTGCTGTTGGTCGATGTCAACATCCAAACAGGTGTAGTTGGTTTTGAAAAGTGCAAAAACCTACATGATGTGAGAAGTGCAGTTTGCATCCCAAACAAAAACAGAAACTTTACTGAAACACTATTACATTTGAAGACATCATTTAGTGGCTTGGCAGTCTCATGAGCTGCACTTGCGTCCTCTTGGGACACTTATATTGGCATCGCGTCTTTCATATGTTGCCTGCAGTGACCTGAATGACTGACTGTCTCTTTTGTTGTTACTAAGTATTGAAGGCTGGACCAGTTTTCCCTCTGGGGATTGTTAAAGTTATCTGAATATCTACTATTAATGTCCGTGTAAACACACATTATCCATAACTCAGAATAAGACAGAACAATGAATTTACCTTGAGACAGTAAATTGAATTCTATGTCTTTCCGTCTCCATTCAACGATTTCACACCAAAGAGCAGCTTTCTAAGGAATAAAATGATAAACAGGCAAACGGCATTCAGCTCCGACCACAGTGCTCTGAGGATAAGGTTACCTTTTCCCCTTCACAACTATCAGCCTGTCCGCTCACCTTTTAGCAGTATTATTCTTTAATTTAGTGGTGGGGGGGGGTGTTGGCAGGGAGTTAACTAAGGGAAGCAGAAGCTAATGTGATTCAGCCCTTTCAGTGACTGGCAGCATTATGAAAATATAAAATGTTTTTGTTTTTAATGTGAGAGCTCCGAGCAAGGTTTTTACGAGTCCACAAAAGCAGATGTCTGTTCATTGTCAATAAGGCCGTGGATCACAATAACAACACATATTAGAGATTCAGTTGATAGAGAAATAAATAATGAGGCTGTTTGCTCAGTCAAACCAAGTTAAAAAAAAAATAGACTTATTTAGGCTGTTTAGCTTTTTCTCCATTGTTTCTGATGTGTGGGAGGGAGAATAAATACAGAATAATGTAACCCATGTTTATCTAACTCAAAATGATCTTTAATTTGCAATGTATTTGATAAGTAAATGATTACAATCATTAGCATCTAATCAGTATATACAGCATCCTCATCACTGAAGCTGGTGGATATGTCTAATAATTGTTTTTAAAGCCTTTCTTTCAGTTTACTTTATTTTCAAAAGTGATTAAAACTTAGTTGTGACACATCTGAAGCTCTAAAGTGATACCTACAGTTGCGTGTTTCCCCTGATGTTAGATAAACCCAGCAGTAATGGCTCAGATAAGGGCAACATGATGTTCAACACCTTTCCGGTAATTACTCTCAGCCAGTTTCACACACGTACACTGCAAAAAATGTCCGTGGTACCAAGTATTTATACATTTCAGCCAGTCCTAATGCTCTGGAAAAAGCTGAAATGTTTTCTCAGTTCAGGAGAAGTGTTGCCAAAAGCTGGCACACGGCACTGCGAGGTGGCTGTGTGTGACATGTTTTCAGTTTTATTCAGAGATAATTTTGGATTAGGGCTGCAACTAACAATTATTCATATTTGAAAATTAAACCTAACAATGTTTTTCTTGATTGACCGATCACTGGTTTAGTCTGCAAGGACAGAAAATAGTAAAAAAACACATTTTAGGGCAAAAATGCTAAATGCTTTAGTTTAACCAACATTATGCAAACCAAAGACAAAAAGAAAAGAAATGCAGCAAATTCTAACAGATAAAAAACTGCAACAAGGACATTTCGGCATTTAAAAATAATAACTGGGATTAGATAACTGATAATTAAAATAGGAGGCTACTCTGTTTGTGTTATTCAGCTATGAAGGGACCAGTGTTGTCAGCTCTGGTTTAAATGTCAGGCTACAGCATCAGGATTGACCCTCGTCACTGGTACATCCGCAGTGCTTGTTTTAAGCTGACAAAGTCTTAGCTTATGCTGTTTTAAAGTTGAATACAGGTTGAACACAGGTTAAAGATGAATGACAGTGAGAGCCAAAACTCTTGGAGTATAGATTGGATATCGGTCACTCACCAGAAAAGTAATCTGCCATCGATGCTTTGCTTAGTATATGATCATAAAATGAATATCTGTTGATTAGTTGGACAAAACACTTTGAAGATGTCACCATGAGCATCGCCACTGTTTTCACAGATCAAATGATTGAAATGATTAAATTGGCCTAGTAAGGGTAATCTCTAATGAAAATAATGGTTAATTGCAGTTTGAATATCTTGTGAAGTGAAAACTTCATGTGAAATCTCCCGGTGTGCTCTTGGTGTCTCGGTGGCTCATCTTTAATCCCACTCTGTGAACCTTACAGCTCAGTGCCAACTTGACCTCTACATCATAAGCCTATTCATGTCAATCTGACACGTCGTTCTGATGGGAACAGATCCACTTTGCTCCTGACAGGAACAAGGGATTTTGCCATAATGAACACTCCACTTCCTCCAGTTGCACAGTAGAGCCAATGAGTCAGGTCCGTGGGTCCATTTGAATAATGAGAATGAGACTAACTATGTGCAATAGACACAAGAATCCAATGAATGGCCTGCCAATCACTGTTACTGATTGCATGTCTATCCGCAGAGGAAGAGTGTGACCATTAGACCCACTGTCTGCAGCAGCAGCAGAGAGGTTTCTGAATGCAGCCCTGTGGGTATTATTATGGCGCCTCCATTAAAATGCTTTTGTTTTCCTTCTGTTTCACCCTCTGTGTTGTAGTTTTACTTACAGTGTTATTTTGTGTCCCCGCTATCTGCCGCTGAATATTAATGTCCTCTATGCTAATGGCCTTACACCAGCTGAGGTCGAACAAGCTCCTCCTCTGAATGTTAATCCGCTGCCTCATTTGCATACGCTTAAGTGTCAAATTCCCCCACAAATCATCGCAGCTGCCTCCGTACGCCGAGGCCCGTGCCCCCCGAGCGACAGCACAGAAACAATGTGGTCACACCGTATGCATAGCATCAAATCCACATCAAAGCCTGTTTAGATTGCCGGGTCACAGCAGGTTCACATTGTGTAAAATGAAGGTAATGGGATAGCAGTCAGCCCGGTGCAGAAATACAGCCAGGCAGGTAATAAGTATGAATGGAGCAGGTAATAAGGTTGGGATAGAAACAGACCCCGAGTCATCAGAGGAGCAGGACTGTTTTAGCTGCAGCACAGTTATCAGTTCAAAGGTGAGCGCTGATCCCAGACAAACACACAGGACTGCTTGTGTCGTTAGCTTTTATTCCTCCTTATTTCCATGTGCGCCTCCGAGTGCATGGCAGGTGAAAAGGTTGTTACCGAGAGGGAGCGGGGAAAAAAACGGTCCCTCAGCATTTTAAAGAAAGAGTCTCCCCTTAAAATAAAAGTATTTGCTTTAACGAGTGCAGAAAACAAGATGGCGAAAACATCATCAGTGTTGGTGTTTCAAACCATACATCAGAAAATGAATTATTTTGATAATCAATTAATCCTTCAAGTCATTTTCCAGCTTCTCAGTACTGCTTTCTTAAACACATCACCTTCAGCTCTAAAAAAAAAAACAGTTACTGTGAAAAATGGCTTCCTTTCCTGACATTTTATCAACAAAAACATTATTGATTAATCAAGAGAAAACAGTCGACAGATGAATCAATAATTAAAATAATTGTTATTTGCAGCCCTGATGTCATCATCACTGTAAACTAAACCTGAAATGATTAGAGTACAATTCCTCATAAATCCATTCTGCAGTTACTTTGATTATTGATGATCGCTTGTCACTTTTCAACAACTGTATCAAATATTTCCAGCTCTGGCTTTACAGCTGTTTGCTGACTTGTTGCTTTTCCTTTTCATGTGAGACACTAAACCGAACACTTTGGGGATTTTGAAGTGGAGGAACTTTCAATGCGATTCATCATTTTATCGAGAAAAGGTTTTGCCGATTAGTCATTAATGAAAAAAATTAACTGAGGCCTTAATTCCACCAGCACTGGAGTAAAACTGAAGGGATTAGTTGATTATTTGATAAGTCAATCTTCAGACAATTATTCAGCCTCTACTTTGATAATTAATTAATCATTTTTAAAGCAAAACTCAATTTGTGGTCGCAGCGTCTCCCATAGGATGATTTACTGTTGTCTGTTTTATATGTAAACTGAATATTGGACACAAATTTCACTTATTTTTGTATCACTGTTTAACTGACTGATTCAGTAATCAACATATCCACACACAATGGAAATACTACATTAGCTCTCTCTACCTACATGTACACCTTACAGCTCAAAGCAAACACTTAATTCAACTTTTTCCTCTTTATTTTGTGTGATGTAGAAAACAGATTTAAAGAAGAGAAAATGTGTACACCCAAAAGTGAACTACAAAACACAATAACAAAACTAATAATAAACACTCCATTACACTCAGCATCACCAAAATAGTCTCATAGAAGCATCAGAGGGTAGATTTCTCCTGGTATAGTTCACATCTCACAGTTTTAAAATGATTCAGGAGATAAGAGACATTACACACACTGTCCACTTAAAGTTAAAGTCCACACAACGACACTGGATGTAAGGCAGTCAATCAAAATAATAGCAATTTTCTCCCTGCATCAAGTTTTTTCTATACATTATGCTCCTCGAGACCATAGCTTCCTCTGGAGGTAAGTAAGTCTCCTCCAAGTGTCAAGTCCTTGAGTCCTGCGCTGCTGCCAGTGTGAGCAGCAGTTGCACCACCAGCCAAGCAAATTCAAAAGCACACTCATGAATAAGACAAATGGAAGAATTTCTAACAGAGGACTAACTTCAGTCGACTCCCTCAACACTTTTCAAAAAAGGTGGTGTCACACTGAGGCTTAGTCACTTCTCCCTGTTTTAAAAAAAAATACTTAAAACGGCAGGAATGCAAAAGTACAGTGAGTCATTTTTCCTGATGTTAAGTACGCTTGGAGCTATTCTCATTCTCAACAATGCCAGTCCTTTTCACGATATTAAGCATCTTTACTTGTGTGGTAATTCTGACAAGACTCCTGTTTGCAAGCCTGAAATCATTCTGACTGCATCAACAACAATATAGCAGCAGCTGCATCAGTGAAATACTGTCACTTCCCACCAACATCCAGCACAGGAGCTCACTATTACATGTTGTTTAGGCTGATTTGTTGGACTTTCTTTACAGTGACATGTCAAAGGTCTCTGTGTCACAGAAACACAGAGACCACACTCACATTTAATATCATTTGACTTCTTAAATACGTGGTGACTTTTCTAAATATTGTTTATGAAAACTTCAGAAATCTGAAACATCTGTTTGTGATCTCCCCAGTTGATTGAATCCAAGAGATTTTATTATGCTTCGTATCAGTGATTGATGTTGACAGTACTAATCCCAGATAAGTCCATCTGAGTTTTCATTATTGAAGTTTTATAACAGTATGTTTATTTATGTCAAAACATTGGATAATGTACTGTACAGTTATTTTTGTTCAATAAAAAAATTATGTATCTGTTCATGTATGGCTCATATAACATACTGTATATAAAATGTACATAATATAAAGAATTACTTTGATTTGGTGTAATTACACTGCATTAGGCTCATTATGTTGAAACTGTGGCAAAGGGAAAGGTTAATACTTCAACACTTTTCCACATTATAAAGTTTAATAAGGTCAGAAGACAAGAAAAATCTTATTCAAAGAAGAAATTGCACAAATTATGCAATTACCTTTGATATTTTACAGATACAGAAGCTATCCCAAAAAACAACCAATGTAAAAGTAAAAAAATACATGGGTGAACAATTTGTTATCTTTTGAAAACTAATAAAAAATATTTCCATAAAACATCAGACTCAGAAAGATATGGATCTGCAACAGCTGCTAGCAGCTTGATGAAATATTCAAGAAACTATCCAGCAGGACAATTCAGCTATTTTCTTCTAATGGAATCCAGATTTTTTTTTCTCCAAAGAAACATCCCAAACTTCCTGTTTTGTAACAACACCAGCCTGACCCCGCGCTGGTACTGACATGGTCTTGTTTCTAAATGTGCACTGACTTTTAAAGTTGTCTGAGAGGAGATGGACTGAGCAGCAGCTCAGTGATAAAAAAGAAGCAGCAGAATGACCCTTCAGGCACGCATCATCATTAAGGGACCGGCAGCTAACCTCGCTTTGCAAGCAGTAAACAGCTCCACTAAGTCTGCTTCATGGGGAACGGATAATATTTTTGCACAGTTTCCCTTCTCTGTCTTAGTTAAAGGTAAAAGAGACAGTGAAAGTCATTATGCTGCATATGAAGCTCTGCAGAGGGAGATTCCTTTTACAATCTTTTTTCTTTTTCCCCACACGCAATAGGTTTTTGTAAAATGATGGCTACAGTTTTGCATTCACGGGGATAATTACTATATAATTTTGTTAAAAGCCTGAACCGAGCTGTATGTCACATCTGGATGCAAACAAATTGCAAAACTCGAAGCATTTATTTTTTTCCTGGTATAAGACACTACTTCTTCCTCATTATATTCACCACCTGCATTTTAATCAAACAATAACCACATCGCTAAAGAGGAGAAGCATGATACAGTCTCGCCACCGAAGAAAAGAAAGAAAAAGATGAAGAGAAGAATGAAGATGCGATGAACACCAACGGGAACAAAAAACTAATTATATTATTATGCAATTATATAATTTTGTCTGAGGAGATGAAGGTAATGGATTAAATTGCTATGTGTCTTTATAGTGTGTGCTTGTGTGTTCATATCATAGCAACTCATCCATGTATATCATCAATGGCATGTTTGTTTGTGCTGTATACACGTGTGGCATTACATTAACGCAAATATCTTTTGGCGTTTGTGTGTGTGTACATGCACATGCATGTGAGTGAGACTGTGTGTGCGTGTGCATGTGTGTGTGTGTGTGTGTGTGTGTGAGTGTGCGTGGTGATTGCACTCGGTGTCTGGGTTTTGTGTGGTACAGGAGTTGAGGTCCACTGGGGCTTGGACCACTCCGCATGAATAATGCATCAGACTGGGCCGTTGCATCTCAGCAACATTGCCTTGGTCTGCTTAAAGTTGCAAGTTCCTCTTTAGGAAAGTCAGCATCATTCTGCAAGCTGCTGCAGTAACTCAGCTGGAGTCTGGCTTTAAAAGATTTCCAAAATAACTGAAAAAAAAAACAAAAAAAACACTCACATGAAATCATTTAATGGACATGTTCGTTAAGATTGCATCAGTTTTAAATGTCTCATGGGAATCTCATTCTAGCCTAAAAGCTTCAAACAGGAACAAGAAGTCAAATTATTTAAAATATTAAATATCTGAAGCTGGAAGGTTAAGGTGATTAATCAATCAGTCAATTGATAGTGAATTAAAGAGGAAAATAACCACTAATATGTTACGATTCAGTGGTTTCAGCATTGTGTGCAGGACTATTTTCTGCTTTTCTTTGTGATAAACTGAATATGTTTGTGTTTCCACTGCAGGCCTGGCAAACCAAGACATTGTTAAGTGGTCTCTGAGAACTTTTTCAATTTTGCTATTTGCTGGTAGGTTAATCAATAATGAAAACAATCCTTCTTCAACCCCCAATATCTAGCTAGTTCAAAAAGTGAACTGTTAAGTTGCTTAAAAATGTGATTTATTGCATTTTTACCCTTATATTTGTCCCTCCAAAGGTGCTTTATGGGAAGAACTTGACATGTCGGACGAACTTTTTATCTGCAGATTTTCACATTTGTGATCACGGAACAGATGCTGAAGACAGATGCTCGCTACACAACTCACAGTGGGATCACCAAAGGTTCAGTCTGAATGAGACTGAGCGCCACACACGCTTAGCGCCCAATGAGTTGAAGCATCAGCAAACTGACATTAAAATTAATTCACCCCATGCAATCATAAATTTGCAATCAGGGCCACTTTTATTGAACAACAACAAAAAAAAATCTGCAGTGATGAATCATGAATCATTGGACGTTATTTCTTTCTTTAACAGTTGAACCAGGAACTCTTCACCTGAGTGGATGGAAAAGCTACAATCTAGTTGAGCTCCATTGACTTGAGTTGTTGCAGTTGTTTCCAGGACCAAACACAGTATGCAAATATGTAAAAAAAAAAAAAAAAAAAAAAAAAGCAATATGTAA
>OOFC01024547.1:0-10436 GCA_900323345.1 Pseudochromis fuscus | reverse complement strand
TGGTCAATATCACAGCTTAGGTTGAGTTTGTTTGATGTAAATAAAAATAGTATGGTGATTTATATGAGATTGACCTTTCACAAGCACATGACAAACAAACGATGATGCATGGAAAATTCAGCTGCAGTGTGGTCGTACGGTCAGAGGTGTGAATCCACAGGGGTTTTTTTTCAGAGCAGACGTTGATGCTTTTTAAAGCCTCATCCAGCAAGCAGAGGTGAATAAGACTACTTTTAGTTTGTTTTTTACTTTTGTTTTTTCTTGAACAGTACCAGTAAAAACACACAGACACACACAATTCTGTGAAGTGAACACACAATTCTGTGAAATTTTTATGAAGTTACATTTTTTAATATCTCTAAAAACTTTGATCCTTATTATGACATTGTTGCTATTTACCAGTATTCATGATAAACTTAGAGCTTTCTTATGGAGTTTTTCCCAGTATCAAGAGTCTAAAGGCCGGACTGTGATGCTCCTTCCTGTGAAGAAAATTCAAATTTGTGATGTTTGACTCAGTGAATAATGGACTTGACATAAGACTGAACCTGTTTGGTAGCATCTTGGGGCTTATGTCTTCCAGTACTTGCTCACTCACACACTGGGCCAAACATCTGATGCTCTGCAAATGTGATGTTGAAAGAGTAACGCTGAGATTGAACCAGATTAAATCATTTTTACACCAACCGAGGTTACGAGATAAATATTATACTTTTTCAAATAGCTGTGGTTGTGTGGGGTCGAGTGGTTTAAAATAGATATTTTGTACATTGATTGGTACTAAACGAGTCCAAACACAGGAAGACACAGAAAACTGAAAACTGAATCAGGTTAACCGTTACTGCTAAATTTAGCCTGCGGACGCCTCCTGAACGCTATAGCTACATATCCTGTTGATACCAAAGTCATGTTCGTTCTGAGTAAACATGCTTGGTGGTCTGTCAGAGCAGAGAAAGGGCCGGCCACAGCCTGCTTCTTACAGCTCAGCTGACACATGTGGCTTTACTTGTTGTTTCACAGACACTGACGTGCAAACACCTCAGTACTTCGAAAGGAAAAAAGACCTTTGTTGATTCAAACCAACAATTTTTGCACAGCTGCATGTGAATTACCTATTGTTAGTAGGAAAAACAATTTCCATTGCATCGATTCTGGCAGCAGGCGCTGTGATTTCTGGTGGTACTGCTTCTAACAAACACTGGTGACTGTCTTCAGTATCTTCCTACTGAATAAAACTCGACTATGTATTCGAAGCCTTTTGGCAATTTAGGTGTCATTTTAAAGATCTTGTTATCCCTGCAGTATCTGTAAATAAACAGAATTCATATGCTCAGTCATACACACTAAGAGCAGCCTCTTCCCCTGAGGTGCAGCCTCCTCCCACACACACACAGACACACACTCATCCTCCCATAGCTGATAAAGACTGAGGACTGTGAATATATGATCTTTTGATGTTAGCCTCTCTCATTTACTGCTGCTTTTGCTGCCCATCACATTATTACATAAAATCCATGTTTTATCTGTAATATAAAATGTTCATTCTGCATCTAATTCATTGTTCCTTGCACTGTTACATTTCAGCTGATTCACAAAAATGTATTTCATCTAATTTATATATATATATGTAGAGGTTGCATGTTTTGGTCTTGTTTCTACTTTTATTATTTTTTTGCAATAAAAACTTTCTCATTCACTGTAACACAGCGGTTATATTACACTGTTACACCATTAACAAGCGCACGTGCTTCCTTACCTGGTTCATCTTACTGAGCGTCATGGTTATTATTTTAGTATGTGTATGTGGGTGTACATTTTAATGTATGAAAAGTGCTTTATAAATAAGGTTGGATTGATTGATTGATCATCATTTACGTGCCCTTTACTCATTTTACAAACACAGAAGAGGCCACTTCCTTGTATTTATCTTGTTTTGATGGTACCCTTTCTTTCAAGTCTTTGTAAAATACAAAACTTAATCACATTGTATACCCATGATAACAATTAGCATTTTATTTCCTCTGA
Organism: Pseudochromis fuscus; assembly: GCA_900323345.1. NCBI lineage: Eukaryota > Metazoa > Chordata > Actinopteri > Pseudochromidae > Pseudochromis > Pseudochromis fuscus. The sequence goes on along the minus strand of OOFC01024547.1, from coordinate 8,411 downwards.
TAGTGGCTGACCGGTTCTTTCCAACTTGGCCTACTTTCATTTTTCACTCAAGCAGCAAGTGAAAGTGTTGCTTAATGCTGTATATTTTCAAAGATTTTACATTTATCTTTTCAACTGTTACTGTAGATACGATAGCTACATGTAATTTGAAACTCCAGATCAGAGTAAAGTCTTTGAATGAAATGTGTTACGTCTGGCCCGCTCTATTCTCGTAACATGTCGGCAGCGTCTCGTCTCTCAGTTTCTGAGATGAGATGAAGACATGTCTGTTCTGAAGTGGTAAGGCCCACTAACGGGTGAATGCACAGGGGGCTTTCATCATCAAAGCACAAGGTTACACTACTCTCCTGACATGTTTTTAAGCTTGAGGAACAATGTGTATCTCTAGTTGCTGTGCTCATTTGTCTCTGTTTCAATAGGACCACTCTGGGGGAAAGTGGCTGAATTCAACAATTTGTTGAATTTGTATTTACACATGTGATTCAGTTTTTCTTTGTTCCAACAGGATTAGCACTGTCAGCTTTTCTTCATCATTCATCGTCGTCGTCTTCTCCTGCTTATCAGGAGGGTCCGGGTCGTGGGGGCAGCAGCCTCAGCAAAAAGGCCTAGACAGGCCTCTCCCCAGCCACTTCTACCAGCTCCCCCGGGAGATCCCGAGGCGTTCCCAGGCCAGCCGAGAGATATAATCCCTTCTGCGTGCCCTGGGTCGACCCCGAGGTCGCCTCCCAGAAGGACATGCCCGAAACAAGGGAGGCGTCCGGGGGGCATCCTTACCAGATGCCTGAACCACCTCAGCTGGCTCCTCTCAACATGGAGGAGCAGCGGCTCTACCTAATACATTACCCAAAGCTCATGACCATAGGTGAGTGTTAGTAAATCGAGAGCTCTTTACCATGACGGACTGGTTTAGCTCCAGTCTACCCTCACTCGTGAACAAGATCCAGAGATACTTAAACTCCTCCACCTGAGGTAGGACCTCGCCCCCGACCCGGGGGGTTTATAGATCCTAAAACATTTCCTATTTTGAGTTTAACGAATTAAAAAAACACAAGTTCAGTCAAAACATGATTGAACATGTGCTGGTGCTAAACAAAAACATCTGTAGCAATCATCCAGATGTTTGATAGTTTTATGATTATCTGTGCTGATTTTTATTTCATAATAATTTTGAATATGTAGCTAACTTATTACACACCCTACATTAATGACTGGAGTGGAGCAGTATACATATACATGTGTATATATATATATACATATATATATATATATATATATATATATATATGTATATATGATGATTTTAAAGTCCTCATAATGCTACAGAATCATTAACTACTACTTAAAGAAAGATGTATCCGACAGCAGCTTGAATTCACTGAAAACACCTGACTGGTTTATAAAACAGTTGAAGGCAGGGTTTTTTCTGTTTCAGCCAATCACTGATTTTCACTTTGTAAACCTAGATCACCCTGTGACTAAATCTGCTGTCAGAGTGGAAAGACATCAGTTGTTCAAGAGAGGGTGGATGCACCATGATGATCGCAAGACTTGCTGCTTTGGTTTTTCTGAGCACACTCTGTGAGTTTACTTCTTTTGTACTGAAAGATGGGAACCATTGTAAACAATTTTTCAAAAATATATATTTGACTGTGTAAAATGTTTCAGTGTTTTGTCCTGTCATGTTGTAAAACTGTTAATGTTTCTTTTCTTTAGCTCTGATTCAAACCCTGGAGGGTCCTGATCAGATCTCTCTGACTGTGGCTGAACTCGGTGATGATTTGACTCTAACATGTACACTCCCTGAGGATACACCTGCATTGTTTTATTGGTATAAGATACGTTTTGGATATGTGATCCAAACAGTTGCTAAAGGAAGTTTTGTCAAATTAAATCTTGAAGGACAATTTAACACTTCAAGATTCATGGTTACAACAGTGGGTGGTGTGTATGCTCTTACCATAAGAAATGTAAGCAAAGAAGATGAAGCAGCATACTTCTGTCAAGCAGGATCAGTTTACAGACTGCCATTTATAAACAGCACACTTCTGTCTGTGAAAGGTAAAGTATATTTATTTTATTGTGTTTGCTGAATCTGTGTCAACATCAAAAAAAGTAATTCAGTTTCACTTCTTTTTATGTAAATTCTACAGATCCTAAAAATCAGCAGAAGTCCATCTATGTGAAACAAAGTCCAGAGGAGGTGTCAGCCCAGTTGGGCGACACAGTGATGCTGGAGTGTTCACTTCTCTCCAGAAGTGAAGAGGACACAGATCAGTGTCCAGGTGAACACAGTGTGCACTGGTTCAGAGCTGGATCAGACTCCTATCCAAGCATCATTTACACCCACAGTACCAGCAGTGAGGAACAAGAGCAAAGGAGATGTGTCTACCGTCTGTCCACAACTGTACAGAGCTCCTCTGATTGTGGGACTTACTACTGTGCTGTGACCACATGTGGAGAGATCCTGTTTGGAGAAGGAACTAAAGTGGAGACACGTATGTTTTTAAGATCTTAATTTAAATATTATTGGATGTGTACTGATCATTAATCTATTGATTTCTGTGAATAGATGCAGAGATCAGATGAATAAAAAGCTAAAAAATAAAAAAAATAAAAACATATTTCTCTATCCAAATCAATTGGAATATAATTTTTCTCTTCAGCTTACTGAAATAAATTCAAATTAAATTTCTCACAGTTGCAATAACCTTTGATGAGGTGCAGTGAGCTCACTTTCTGTTGTTTTAAAGGATCACGAACAAATGGAAACCAACAAACTAGCTTTTGTTTATGCAGTTTACTGTCTCCATGAGGTGGCCTGTTCTTAGGTGGCATTTGACTTCCTCTGCTACTCTTCCTCTCTTTGTTCTTTCAGAGTGCTTCAGAGTGAGTTAGTGTGTGTTTTATCACCATTTCCTGCAGTGCTGTCTGTCATATTCAGGTCCTTTCCTCTGAGCTGTTCGTTTGAGCCTTTATACATATATTTTTTTCAATGCCTTTTGTAAAAGTAGACATTTATAAAAAGGCAAGTATTCTGAAAACACCTGATCTATCACGACTTCAACTATGTATGTCTTATAGGCTATTTTTGTATAATTGGTTGTTGTAACTTTTCTACTCTGGTTTCCTCCCACAGTCCAAAGACATGCTTGCTGAGTGAACTGATCAATCTAAACTGTCCATAGGTGTGAGTGAAAGCATGAGTGGTTGTTTGTCTTTGTGTTATTCCTGCGATAGGCTGATGACCTGTCCAGGGTGTACCCGCCTCTCGCCCGTTGTCAGCTGGGGTAAAGCGAGTACAGAAGATGACTGAATGGTTGTTGTAACAAGCAAAACTGTGCAGAGGATTAAAATGAACTGCCTGGTGGATCTGAAAAGCTGTTGTAAAAAAGTGTAAATGTTTTAAGCTAAATACTAACATGCTAATGTCCAGCGGGTATTCACTAGTAAGACTGAAGTACTATTTGGAGCCACTAGAGTGATATTGAATGTGTGTTGATTTAATAAACACACAAACAATAAACTATCAGCATGAAATTTACTGAGGACTGAGCTCACAGTCAGTTTCACAGATGTGGACAACTGGTATTAATTGAATTTAAAATAAATATTAAGTGTGTCCTTGGGATGTTTTCTCATTGCAGGACAACTGTGGCCACTTGTCCATGTGCTCGGGACACTGCTGGGCGGCTGTGTGCTTGTGATTATTGGTCTGATTCTCACCAGAAAACCAAAGCCAGTTTGTAAACATTGTAAAGGTGAGTACACCACACTTACGCCTAAATATTTATCCAGGGATTCAATTAATCAGTCTTGTGGCAGCAGTGCAACATATAAAATCAGATGCAGGTCAGGAGCTTCGGTTAATGTTCACATACAAAAACAAAAAAGTAAAAACAAAGTGAAGATATTGACTTTGACTGTGCTGCACGGAGGATTTGAGTTTCTGCTGATCTCAAGAAATGTCCACTAGACTGAATCAATGGAAAGTAAGTACCGTATTTTCCAGACTATAAGCCGCTATTTTTTTCCGACTCTAAACACCGGCGTGGCTCATGTATTGGCGGCACAAAGCCCGTTGGCTTTTTACAGGCTTACAAGCTCCATGCCGCCAATACATTTAGCCTCGTCACATCAGACCCATGAAATTATCTAACTTGTGTTGAGCTGACAAACAATAAAGTTTAATAACAGCAACCACTTTCTTATTTTTACAAACAGGAGAGACACCAGCTTCTAATCATGCTGAACGAGACAGATCAGCAGGAGACCAACGAAGCAATGTGGTAAATATTATCGAAATATTATCAAAGGCATGACTAGACTAGGTCCTATTATGTGGTTATTTGATTATATAAATACCATGACTAAGTGAATGCTGATTGTCAGGATAATTTTTTTATGAAAAACAACAAATTTGAGACAGGGAGGATGAACGTCTGGTGATAAGTGATCCGGAAGAGGTGTAAAAACGTGATTATCAGTCACAGCAACCATCCATCCGTTATGTCAGAGATGTACAAGTATTTTCTGACCGCCACAGCTATGGTTGAGGTTTGGTTGGATTCAGACTAGGGATGTAAGGATGCACTCAACCCACAATTCGATTCAAATCCCGATTTTTAAGAAAAGTAGTTTGAAGTGAAAATGTAGAGGATTATTGTTGGACAGCTGCTGTCACAGCCGCTTGCTGTTCTAGACAGTGTGTGACCATGTCCAGACTGCTATTCCAGGATGTGGGAACATCAGTGATGAGCGGTATGGCAGCAATTGGAAAACCAAAATGTTGCCATATCACTGATTTAAAACAGGGCGGGGCAGCCACACAGTAACTTCTTCACCTGCTGTTGCCATGCTTGTTTTGAGTCCACGCCTGCTGTCGTCAGGTTAGCGGAAGAGACATTATGGTGTCAAATAAGCTTAGTTTAAAGCAGACTGCCCTTACTGTTTAAAAAGTGTATCCTGTTGCAAATTTTTCTGTATCGATTTTTTATCGATTCAGGATATATCAGATAGTTCAGACATAAACACTGTTCACTGGGGCTGTTCATCTTCATCACCACATTTATAAAAAGAACATTGTTTATGTTAAAGGCACTGAGCCTTCTTGTAGTGATTATAACAAAGACAGTTTTCTTTCTGAGCAAAGGAATAAGTGACCTTGTTACTGAAGCAACAGTGACCGTTTAGAGAGGATGCTCAGGTAGATGGAGGGGTCAACAAAACACCTTTAACACGGAGAGACACCTGTGTATTGTATGTTTGCTGTTGTTTTAGTTCATGACCGGTAATCTCAACCCATTCATAAAGCCCAACCTCTTCTATCTACAGCTGTCATTCATGCGTGACTCTTTCACATTGCCACCTACAGTACGATGCATATGACTCATAATCAGTCCCACTGCTTCAGGATTTTGTCACAATGAAGACTTTCTGAAAGATTTGATTTTATAGTTTTTCTTTGGAAGACAGTCATATTGGTTGGAAATTATATTGCTGCTTGAATTTTTTCCCCAAGTCGCAATGACAAAAGTAATGTTCAGAGGTGACATGTTTGCATGGGGTGGCAGGCTCACAAAGCGCAAGAACGTAAAAGCAGAGGGTATGTTTCTTATTATTAGTCAGACCTATGTTTAGATTTAGACAACAAAAGTACCTTGGTTTTGGTTAAATATTAATAAACATATCACGGCCTGTTTTTTATGAAGCTGGACCAAAATTTTTCAAACATTTGTTTCAAGCATAAACGAAACCAAATGAAATATGTTATGAATGAAGAGTGGAAGTGTACTGCATGACAGTGACAGTGACTGTAGAAGCAAACAGCTGACCTGATTGACAAGTTAATGTTTATTATTGGCCATGTTACTAAAAGCTGAGTTCTATGTGTTTTCAACAGTCTTCAACGAAAACACATATTCCTGGTTCACTAATGTGGTGAACCAGGAATGATCAACCTGTAGCTTTTAATACATATTGGAACAGGTTTTAAAAATACTTGGTTATTATTATATTATTGTTTTACAACTTTAATCTTAGTTTCTCTTGATTTGCAGGATGGTGAAGCAGAACAAGTCAACTACGTGGCACTGGATTTCCCCTCAAGAAAAGCTAAAAGATGGAAGAATAAGCGAGAGCTACCAGAGGACAGCATGTACTCCAACATGAGAGAGTACTAGTAACGAGCTGTTGCCATGACGAATACGCATGTAATATGTGCATCTTCCCACAGCTGTATCGTGAGCCCAGTGGAGGTGAATGAAATAAGATGAGATAAAATGTATTGTGAGGACAGCTCATTGGATTTGGATGTGATGTTATTGGTGATACCACTGTAAAATAGATTTGAATAGATAAAGCGCGGGCATTTTCTTATGTTTGCTGGTTAAACTAAAAATAGATATTAATGTTACTATAATTTGTATGTTTTTTTTCTGTTATTTCTGATCAGACTGATCAGAGATAACCACTGAATGACTGAAATAAATATGAATAATTTACGGGACATAAAGAGAAAATACACGTTCCTGTTTGGTTAAACTGCACTAGATGCTGAAGTGAATATTTATTTGTGTGTTTGATGAATTAATTTTAGTTTTACATTGAGTGTGGTCAGGAAACTGCTGTGGTTAATCTAAACCTAAGGCAGTTTGCTGGTGTGACTTCTGAAATGATATCTCATAGGGAGTTGGTGGAAGTGATGTCTGTGACAGCTGCAAGCCAAGGGCTCTGCTTTGGTTTTTAATCTTTTGAGTTTGTGAACATATGTTTTGGCACCGATCAAGAAATTAAGCCCAGTCCAAGGCGGGGGCATCCTGGAGAGGATGTTTAAAACAATCCAGTTGATCCAAAACAAAGCAATTGATTAAGATTTTGTGCTCAGTTGTACACAGTGAGAAGGTTTGCTTCAGTACACAAGCAATAATTCAGTTTGTTTAAACTATTTATTGTATACACAGTCTTAAATATAATACTAGTTTGGAAAAAAACATGAATATTGCAGTGTGATTCTTGTTTCCAGTGAGTTAATTTTTTTATCTGTTAAACATTGTAAATAGGGCTGTGAACATAGCTGGCTAACAACAATGCTATTCTTTGCTACAGCAAGTTTTGATTACCGTGAAGGTTTCTTCTTCTTCTTCACTGAAAATAATGCAGTGATTTTTGGTCTGTCTGCAACACAAACAGCATGAACACAACTCCTCTCCACAGGTGTAGTGAGTGGTGCTGGGCAGCCTTGAAGAATAAACAGGATAAATACTTCATGCTGAAGGATGAGTCTAGGAATGTGAGTTGCTTCCTGTGTTCGTGTGTCACTGTGTCAAGTGTCAGTAAATACTTTACCATCATAAACCAGTGTCACAAACAGGATGACCACATAAACTACTGTTACAAAGTGACAAGATTCTTTTATTTGTCTTTGCTGTGAATTTCCACTCATCATAATGATATTCTGCATTTCTATGCTGAGGCATTTCTAAAATTATACTGTAATAAATCTATGGGTATGTGTGTTTAACAGACTTCTCATTTAGCTTGCTTCTATTCCTCGTCTTGCTTGTTTACATAACATATTGAAACCACATTAAAACATACAGCAGCCAGGACGTTTAACCTAACAAGTTTTAATTGCAGCAAGCAAGACAGCACAAGCCACACGATGTAAATAAAGGTAAAAATCAGGAATGCACTTAGCTCAGAAAAAAAATTCAACAGTTGGAATTAAAGATACTATAACACACTCTGAGGCTCAGCTTCATTTTGAAATTCAGGAGATGTTCAACATTGTCATCACTGTCAGTATTTGACATGTGAGTAGACACTGTCTTCAGCAAACTCTCTCTTCTTTCTTCCTCTTTGAACTTTTCTTTCAGAGAAATTTAGCGCAGCGTAGTTTAGTTGGTCTTCAGCTTCAGTCTGTGTGATAAATATCCTATTTAGTGCATTTGAGACATACATTAACTTAATACATTTTTTAAATTTGGGATTGTCACTTACACTATCGTGGACTGGTCGGCATGTGGTGTCATTTTGGACTAATGACACAGCACTTTGTGTTCCTGAGGATTAATGAAATTATATTGATAAATATGTAACTCAACAATAAACCTAATGTGACTTTCTCTTAAGTTCTATATATAATATATTTATGTATTTTTAAATGAGTTTCCCAAAAGAACAATAAGATCTATGATCCATCATTATCAACATGCACAGGAAGAGATCCCTTTATATTATTTAAAGGTGAAAGAATAGTTTAGTTTCCTTCAGATTATTTTCTTAAAACACTTACCTTTACATTGCTGACATGCTCTTTGTTTGCAGAGGAGGACAACATTCCCAATGACAGAAAAGGCCAAGCAGACGGTTAATATTACCACTTCAGTAGATACTGATCTTGTTGTTTGAAC
>OOFC01024546.1:8653-19187 GCA_900323345.1 Pseudochromis fuscus | reverse complement strand
TATGTACGGTGGTGGTATTAGAAGTATCCATGTACAGTGGTAGAATTAGAAGTATTCATGTACAGTGGGGCTATTAGAAGTATCCATGTACAGTGGTGGTATTAGAAGTATCCATGTACAGTGGTGGTATTAGAAGTATCCATGTACAGTGGTGGTATTAGAAGTATTCATGTACAGTGGTGGTATTAGAAGTATCCATGTACAGTGGTGGTATTAGAAGTATCCATGTACAGAGGTAGTGTTAGAAATATCTATGTACAGTGGGAGTATTAGAAGTATCCATGTACAGTGGTGGTATTAGAAGTATTCATGTACAGTGGTGGTATTAGAAGTATCCATGTACAGTGGTGGTATTAGAAGTATCCATGTACAGTGGTAGTATTAGAAGTATCCATGTACAGTGGTGGTATTAGAAGTATTCATGTACAGTGGTGGTATTAGAAGTATCCATGTACAGTGGTGGTATTAGAAGTATCCATGTACAGTGGTGGGATTAGAAGTATTCATGTACAGTGGTGGTATTAGAAGTATCCATGTACAGTGGTAGTATTAGAAGTTTCCTACCAAGTCTCATGAGAGTTTTTACCAAAGGCTTGAAGACAGGATCCATTGGTTGAGTTTGATGTGGAGCAAATTGGTCCCAGAAAGTAAAAGGCGAGGAAATGAAAATGTGTGGTTGACATAACGGGAGTGTTCACTCCAACAAATCCTGCTGCTGATTGGCTCCCCCACAGTGGGAGGTACTGTATGCTGTGGATGTGCTGGTCGAGGAGATCTCTGTACACAACCTAAATGAAGAACACCTTACAGCAGAGTCTGACACGCTGATTCATTCAACGTATGAGGGAATCTGTGGCGTGACGGCCCTGTTGGGCCTGGTTACGGTTGCTAAGCTGCAACTGAACAAACACTGTACAGGGGGATCAATTCCTAGCTTAATGCAGGCTGTAGGTAAACAGCTCAGGGATTGACACAGACCCTCACCCTACAGGACCCAACACCGTCCTCATCCCACCTCGGTCACTGAGCTTTCACCTTGTTGTCAGCACAGCTGATTGCTTTCTTGCTGTTGTCTAGACCACATAATCTTGGCTCAGCCGTCCCTCGCCACTCCCACCAGGCTGATGGAAAATCTGGTCATCCTGTGCTTTATATTTTTCATTTTTCATCAGGTTTGTCCTTTGTCTTTCCAACGTGGGAAGCTGAACTTTAGTTTAGTGTTTGAACTGTAGAGGTGAAGGAAAGATCAACATTTACTGTAAAACTATTTACTAATAAATCTTTTTTAAGTAGACGCTGAAATTCTGTTGTGTATTTTTTAATTTCTTAATGTTGCAGAATTAAAACGAAGCTGTGAATGGAAGGAAAAAGTCTAGATAGATAGATAGATAGATAGATAGATAGATAGATAGAGAAGGTATGGAGTTCATGACAATGTTGCTAGGCAACAATAACCCACAGTGGTTCAATGCACATCAACTAATATTAGCAGTAACAATTACAGACCTAAGAACTGGATCGTGTAATGTAAGAACTGTGAAAGCACAAGGCTGAAACTCTGATGGTGCAGTGGTTGCACTAATAACCACACTTCTCTGCTATGCAGTTGACTGGGATGGAGATGAACTGCCACAGTGGAAGGTTGTTGGTTCCATCATCTACAACAATTCAACTTTTTACCAGACACTTGCTTGATTTTAACTGGTAGCTATAACTTGACATGAAAAATAATAACAGCATTATTAATTAGGAAAAGTGGATGTTTAGATTTCAAATGGTAAATATTTAAAGTCTTAAATAATGATCTACAGTAAGACCATCAGACCATGTGAAGAAGTTTCCATCATGTTTATTAAGACTCGAGTCCCGTGATACGAGAGTGTAGGACAGTATCTGTGGATGGGAAATGATTTCTGATTGGTGCGTTTGGAACAAACACACTGGCTCGACTCAGCACTGTGAACTTGTAAAGGTCTGAAAACGCTGCTGAGAAGTGAGCGATGGTGTCCCCGTGTGTGCGGGTGAAACAAGTCGACTCATCATTCAAAAGGCGCTGTGGAATGTCACAAATCATTTTGTTACTGTTGCATTATTCATACTACTTTTATTTACCCACCACCGTGACAGTTAGGTTAAAGAGGACCTTTATTTATAGTCTTGGCCTCCTCTAGAGTAGTTTTGCATAGACTGCAGTTCAAAAAGTTCATGTTTGTCTTATAAATCATCTTCTATAAACAGTCCAAGCTGTAAACAAACAAAGTAACTTTGTTGTTGGAAATTCCAACTTTTCTAACCAGTGTGAACATGTTCAAGTGTGAATCTGATGCAGGATCTGAAAGCAGACAGCAGCAACATCCACCAGCAGAAAGATCCCAGCAGGACGTCTGTTTTTGGTAAATAATACACCCATTAACAGCTGATGGTGGAACAGACTCAGGACTTTAATCACAAGCTGGATGTCCATATTAATCTGTGGACGTGTGGGAAATACTGGAAAATACAGACTGAAGTGGAAAATGTTGCTGTGGGGAAATAGTGAAGCTAACGTAGCAGCAGGGGCCCATGAAGGAAGAAAAAAAAATTATTGTGAACGAATATCTTGGGGCGGGTCGGTAAGGTGACGCTGAGTGGCTGGTACGGGAGGAGGAAAAGATCATTTGTCCAATCACGTTGATACCTGTCAGTTATGATGGGTCGTGATGGTGTGAGGTGAGTTGTTTCTCATTTCAGCAAGAAAAAAAAAAGCAAGTGGATGAAAATTGACGAGAAAACATAGCATCACATTTAGCCTAGCCTCTCTTGAGTGGCTGTGCGTGTGTGTCCATGTGTGTGTGTGTTTGTGTGCGTGTAGCATGCACAAGGTACGCTTAAGTTTCGGTCGGGGGTGGGGGCACAAAAAAATATTTGCCCCGGGGCCTATACCCATGATGTTACGCCAGTGCGTAGCAGTAAAATGTTAAACACTGTACAGTACCTCTGTGCACCAGGGGTTATTTGTATGCTGCAGTACATGAAATTAATAGATCTGTTAAAGTTCAGGAACATCAGGAATTACTGGGACATGTCTTTACCTCATGATGTGAAACCTTGACCATGTGTAGTAAAATAAACCTGCATATTACAGGCGCCTGGTCAAACTGCCTTTCAACCAATCATGGTATATCTATGAGATAACAAAGCCCACATCAACCCGCATCATCACCGACCATGTGACTGACACCGTTTCCCAGATGTCGACGTCCAACACAGCAACTCATCCATCACTGACCCTTCATTACGTAACTATGGTCAGTCACAGCTGTGTGTCGACACTGACACACTAAGTCTTAATCCTCCAACTCGATCTGCTTTCCTCTCTCTTCACTGAAACTCTCTTATCAGGAACCTGAGCTGTGATAGATCCCAGGACATTTCTGCACCGCCACACACTGCTGACACTCAGCAGAGCTTCATTAACGCCACAGATCTCAGACCTGATACTAACTTTCAGCCTCTCTGACGAATGAGACGCAGACACAGACTCAGCCCAGTGAGTGTGCAGTGAGAAAATGAAGATGGACTGATGTGGGTTTTTGAGGTCAGATAAGAGTCTATCAGCTGACGACTGGAAATAGCTTCACACACCAGATGAAATCGAGAGATGATCACAGTGTGAGAAACATTTCACTCAGCGTTATTCAACGTTCACTGATCACTAAAGAGATCACGACATGGACAATTTATTGCTGCATTAGCTGTTTAACAAGGTTACCCAGCTTTGTATAAGAGCAGTTTGTTCAATGATTAGGGCTCATGTAACATGATTTGTAAGGTGTTCCTGTTCCTCTATGTAGGACGATAACATTGAAATTTAAAGACATTTTCTTGCCAAATGAGCTCAACATAAAAACTGAGAACAAGGAGAAATGTGATGGACGTTGTCACTGTTTTGAAGTCAGGAGTTTGGTATTTGAAAGTCACCATGTTGGTGGTTTGGAGCCAGATGTGACCATATTTGGATATGAAAGGAGGAGGACACTGAGACTGGAGTTCAGGTGTAGGTTCATTGGAGATCAGAGCTGTCAATCAAACTAACCACGCCCCTACATCTTCTATCAGCCTAATATCTACACTAAGGAAAATAAAATTCACGATCAAATACAGTTTGAAAGACAGAGTCTGACATGAACTTTTAGATTTATTGAAGTATTTGAACATACACACTCATACAATTAAAATATCCAGTATCTCTGAAAGTCACAATCTGTTCATTATTGACTGGAGGCTGTCATTTTAAATGAACCCAAATGATGTCAGAGCATTTGAGCAATCAGAAAATTGGGAGGATTTTTCTGATTGGTTCAAATGCTCTGACATCATATAGGTTCAACATGTGGAAGCTGCATATATGATACTTTTCCACTACATGGTACCAACTCGACCTGACTTGTCATGGTAACGTAGTACCGCCTGCGTGCAGCTGGTCGTCAGGGGAAGGAGGAGAAAGCCTGATACTGTACTTTGGATCTTTATATTGTTTTTCCCCTCAATGCTGGAACCTGTTATTCTGACTATCACTGTGCTGACTGTGTCGGCTGCAGGTACAAGTATTTACATCCTGCACTGTGATGATGCAGTGATGATTTTAACCAATCACATTTTAGTACCTGCTAGGACCTGGCTTGTTTTGAGGGACTAGAAAAGTGGGACCAGGTTCTAGGTACTTTTTGCTAACGGAAACCGAGCCAAGTCGAGCTGGTACCATGTAGTCGAAAAACACCAATAGTGAGCTCGAATGTATCATGGCGGCACAGTACAGGCATCAGGACTGTCATACAAAAACTCTCTTTTATAAATTGGCAAATGATTTTCAGACAGACCAGGATATAAAAGGACCATTTTTAAACTGAAGTCAATTGGAGCCAGAGATTTTTGGAGTCAGCATCTAGTGGTTGTCACGAGTATTGCACTTTTTTGTGCTTCTACATTGGTCTCCAGTTTGAGCCCCTCCTGCTTTGTCCATTTCTATAAACAGTCTTTGGTGTTAGAATTCACCCTTGGAGGTTTGTGACTTTCTGCACAATTGATCCGACCCGTTCTGTATTTGCTGTGGTGGACTGATCAGCAGCGGGGGTCCCTGGAGCCACGCCACTCGCATGGTGAAAAAAAAAATCTACAATTCAAATCTACATTGACACATATTTACTTTAGAGTTGTCACTGAGGGCAACCAGGACTTCTTTATTTATATTTGAGGTGATTTTCGAACCCCCCAGGCTGTAGATTTAAAGCCTTTTGATCCAGTCGCACACATTGAATACAGAGATGAACATGATTGAGCACAACACTGGGAGGAGGATTCAGTTTTGTTGTCTGCTGCGTCACATTTAATCAGGTGGACCATCAGATTCCTCTGGTAAAATATTTCACTTTTCGTACACACTGCTGATTCTGTCCTATAAGACAAATCTGCCATCTTCACTGCAGCCATGTTTTCAGAGCCGTCCTCCTGTCATCCTCACTTGTCTTTTCCACTGCTCAAGATCCATCCCTTTATCACTCAAGTGTCTCCTTCAGTCCCCATCACTTTCCTTGAGTCCAGACTACCAACCATTTCTTTATTTAAGAGCCGTGCTTTGTTTGCTCAGTCATTTTCCTCTCAGCCTGCTGTATAATATCTCCTGTCACACCTTTTGTAATTCAGGGTGACTTACAGCCCGCCATATTATCTGTCCCCAACGCCGTCTGCAGCCACTTTGTTTATTTCCAGGTGAGACGCGCCGTCTTTGTGGGTTGGGGGGGCGGGTGGATGTGCCACTTCTCCTCTGTCCTTGTTTGACAACGTGCAGACAGCGTCCGGAAATCTGGGAGTAATTAGGAGGAGACAATGAAAGGTTTTCAGACACATGCAAACAAACAGGGGAGTTATTGAGCGTCGGTCTGGAGGTGGAGGGAGACGTCCCACCTTCACTGAATGGCTGCAATTACATTGAATGCAAAGGTGTGACAGAACAGGACGAACTCTCCGGGAATCGTTCATGTGTTGAACGCACTGAGATGTTCTGATGTGAGGGCACTTCACTCAGGTTATATCACAGCTGGTCTATTGTCGTCTGGAGCACCACTCTGCAGACTGAGAGCAGCTGTACACCGTCTCTGGAGGAGCTTTTCCAGGTCTGAAAGAATAACCTTGATGATGGTATCATAATGTCATCAGGGTTTGTCTGAGCTCGGACCATAATGAGAGAAAGTCTGTGTTTCCAACTGGAGCCGTGACGTTTTAGAGAAGTCATCTGGAAAACAACTACTGAGCTGTAATTATGGAAAACACTGGTGATTAGCCAATCTCACCAGTAACTAGTTACTTTTTATCCAGGCACTGCAGACACGGCTGATGATCAGTACTGTTGTGTGCAGTACCTCTAGTGGCCGTTGGTGGTATTGCACTTTTTTGCACTTCTACATTGACATCATTTTTGAGATTCGTCTATTTCTACAAAGTCTATGGTGGCGACTGACTTAGTTTTTGAAGCCTCAAGTGGTCATTCATGGAACTGCAGTCAGTCATTTTCTATACCTGCTTTCTCCACAGGGGTCTGCTGCAGCCTAACCCAGTGTTGCCAACTTGGCAACTTTCCAGTCCTCTTGGCAACTTTTTTTGTCAAAAGCGACTAGTGACAAATCTAGTGACTTTTTCTGGTGGTATAGGCGACTTTTCTAGTGTTTGGCGACTCTGACGTGAAAGCACGTATCGTTCTGCAGTCACTACCCAGATAGACACATACGTCTCGCCGTCGTCGGCCTCAAATCATGCGTCTGCAGTCTACTCCTAACATCTGTAAATGTGTCTGAGAAGCATCGGCCCATAGCTGGACACGGCTTCCCAGAGGGCGGGGTTATGTGCTCTATTTCAGAGTCGGAGATAGGTCATCTGTGCCCCTCATCTCAACTGGTCTTCATGTAAGACCACTTTAAACTCATAAAAATAGTTCTCGTTTGTTTTAAATTTTGTGAATATGACATTCAATAAAGTTGCTAGTTGCTAAGCCCCGGGGTGCTGGTATAGGTGAAGAGGCCAGATGCCGACTCCTAAGTAGCTTAGTAAACGTTAAGTCGCAGACTCGATTAGCAAACGCCATTGCTAGATAACTATACGTTTTTCCAGCACATGAACAATCCCCGTCTGGATCGTAAATTGGTGTTGAATTTGGGAAAGGATCAGGTAACATTAGTTAGCATTAGCTATTTCAATGTCAAAAACAAGAACCAACAGAAGAAAGCTCATTTGTAGTTCTAAACATATTTAGGACATTTTTTTTACTCACTTTTTGTCCCTTACATGACGTTATTCCTCTCTCCTAGTACCTTACAATAACATGCCAATGCCCAATTATGTAAATTAGATGGTGATGTCATTTAGCAACTTCTAGCGACTTTTAGGACAACCAATAGCTACTTTCCTTACTAAGGAGTTGGCAACACTGGCCTAGCCCCGTTGTCAACTGGCAGGAGGCGGGGTACACCCTGGACAGGTTGGACTATCGCAGGACTAGCAAATAGACAAACAAACCATTCACACTCCCACTCACACCTATGGTCAATTTAGTTTGATCAATTCACCTAACAAGCATGTCTTTGGACTGTGGGAGGAAGCCAGAGTATCTGGAGAAAACCCACCATGCACAGGGAGGACATGCAAACTCCACACAGAAAGGCCCGAGCTGAGATTCGAACCCTGAACCTTCTTGCTGTGAGGCACAAGTGCTAACGGACAACATCCAGAATATCTATGCATCGTAATAAATATATTTTTCTCTCAAATCTCTGACCTTTACAGTACACAAAACTGTAAACTGCTGTAATATTGCGTTAAAAGTATTTCATTTCAACAGTCAATAGTATCATGAAGCAGGAAGTGAGACATAAATGCAAACAAATGATCGTAGTCAAAAAATAGATTTAATTATAATGAAGGAAACTAGGAGTACTGCATACATGCAGGTAAAAAAACAATCCAAAATTAACAAAAAAAAGTACAAAGCACACAGAAGTCCTAGGAAAGGAACATGGAGGAAACCAGGGAGTCGAGCAGGAACCAAGGAGAACATGAGGGAGACCAGCGAGGACGACCAATCCACACAGAGATAAACAGGAAGCTAAACAGACAACCCGACAAACACACACTGATAAACCAGAGGAGACAAGACACAGGTGAAATCAATCAGAGCGGAGCCAACAATCAGAGGGACGAGGCAGAGACAGGAAGTAAACTCAATGAGACAGGCAAGGAAAGTGGCTTATCAAAATAAAACAGGAAAAGACAAGACAGACACAGGAAGACAGACAGAGACACAGGGGGAAGCAATCACTGAGGTACAACTAACTAACACTGGAATCAGAAAACAAAGAAATCTGAAGGAATCATGACGAAGAGTGAAGCATTAATTTGTTATTTTGAAAGATGAGGTCACACTTGTTGTAGTAATAGCTACACATACAAAAGTTGAACCAGCAACCTCAGCATGTCAGAGGGCTCCTACAGTCCTCCACTCGACCAGCTGAGCCATCAAAGGGGTTTGTGACCTTTGGCTCTGGATGGTTCTTCCAGTGATCATCTCCCTGCAAAGCTAACGAGATAACTACAAATACAAAAGTCATGTTTCCCTGAAGGTCCCCAGAGCTGTTAGGGAGGACTGTCTCATCACAGAGGATAAATAATCCTTCATCTTTTCATTAAAATTCTTCTCCAGTCACAGAGATGGATCTGTTTCACATGTGATGACTTTTACAAAGCAGAATAAACACACTCTAAGGAGCCAGTTGTTTACTGTGCATACACTAAGTCATCTACACGAGGCTGAGGCTGCCAACAGATGTACATTATCTTCTCCTTGGAGTTTAATGTTGCCCACAGAGAGACACTAACGACTGAACCGATGTGAGTTTAAAGACTTTAAATTAAACGTGTTCAGGCAGTTCAGCATCTGGAGTCCAAACTGAGCTCCTGTTTTATTTCTGTCCTCGATGGCAGAGGAAAAAACAGCAACAGCGCACAACGCAACTCATTTTATTGACAGTAAACACAGAGAAACGATCACCTCGGCAGCTTCTGTGCTGAATTGCCTCTATAGGAGGTGGAGTATTAAAACCGGAGCTCCTTATACTTCAGGGCCTCGGTGACTTAATGTGCTGACGGCGGCGTTTTTGCTGCTGCTGCTGGAGCAGTGATGTCTGTCACATGAGCAGCTACAACATGAAGACAGGCTCAGTATCTTCCCCTTCACTCACACTGTGGGGAATAAGAAAGAGGCAGAGAGGGGGAGACAGGAGCAGGAAAGTGATGACCTGTGTGGGAAAGAAAGTTCTGGAGCATGATGGTGCTCTCTGAGGAGGACGTCAGACTTGTGGTTTCATGAGTTTCAAGCCACAAGTGGATCCATATCTGACTCAAATCCTACGTTCAGACTACAGGGTTCGATGCTCAAATCGAATTTTTTTGCAAGTTTGTTCACATTTCCAATCAAATCCGACTCGTATCTGATCTCCTGTGTGACCTTAAATACGTCCCATAAGAGTCCCGCATGCGCAAAAGAGGACATAATGACATCATGCAGCGAGTGCGCTTCAGTGTTTGCGAAGTAAACATGGACGATAACAGTGCAGCGTATTTTACGTTGTCCAACCAGAGCAAACACATTTACAACCTGATTTTAAGAAGAAGGTTGAGAGTCAAGTTTTTGGTGTTTTGTGAGGCAGTGGCAGCAACATCCATCCAGAGAAACACATGGGTGCAGGGTCACAGCCAGGAGTGGTGGGATAGTGATGTGAGAGGCTTTAATGATACAGAGTTACGCAGATTAAAGACATTTGTCGCGTATTGTGAAGTGTAGGTCGGATAAATGCGACATGGCCGTTCAGACAGAAGTCGTATGGCAAAAGATTAGATACGTATCTGATTTACGACCACATATCCAAGTGGCCTGGGTCGCATTTGAAAAAATCGGATCTGTGTTATTCAGACTGTCAGAAAAAGATCAGATACAGGTCACATAGGGGCAAAAAAAATTTGATTTGGGTCACTTTAGCCTGCAGTCTGAACGTAGCCTATGTCTCTTTTATTGTCACATAGGCTACGTTCACACTGCAGGGCTTAATGCTCAATTCGAATTTTTTTGTGAAATCCAATTTTTTTGCAAGGTTGTTCACATTTCCAATTAAATGCGACTTGTATGTGATCACTCGTGTGAACTTAAATACAACCAAAAAGTGTCCCGCATGCGCAAAAGAGGACATAATGACATCACGCAGCGAGTGTGCTTCAGTGTTTGCAGAAGTAAACATGGACGATAAAGGTGCAGCGTATTTTACGATTCTAACGTTGTCTAACTGGAGCAAACACATTTACAACCTGATTTTAAGATGAGGGTCGCATTTGAAAAAATTGGATCTGTGTTGTTCAGACTGTCATGAAAAGATCAGAAATCCGATTTCTTTGCAAGTTCATTCACATTTCCAATTAAATGCGACTTGTATATGATCTCTCAGGTAATCTTAAG
>OOFC01024540.1:4146-14655 GCA_900323345.1 Pseudochromis fuscus | reverse complement strand
CAGGGGTGGAATTAACTAAAGGCCTATTTCAAATATCTCAATGGGATCCAGGTACTATTATACAATCTCACTAGCTAAGCCAAGCTAAGCTAACAGCACTTGACACGAGGCTGTTCTCAGTAAGAATTAATTAAACAGAGCCTGAACACTTTCATTTAAAAGATAACAGGATCTGCTCGAGTTAGCTTGGGCTGAAAGCAATATTGATCGCCGCTTTAAACGGCGACAAAGTTCATGCAGTCACACATTAAAAGACAGGTGGTCTCCTGTAGGACCCACACGTCCTGAACTGTAAAAGGAAGACTGAGAAAGTTAAGCAAAACAGAGATAAGACAGTCAAGCAAAAATAAAAGATACAGGACAGAAAAACGCAAAATAAAAGGAGGCAGAGAAGGAGCTAGGGTGAGGCGGGGAGAGGGGTGACATGGAGGAAGAGGAGGGATGGAAATGAGGAGTAAAAGGAGGGAGGGAGGTGAGGAAGAGAGGAATGGATGGCAAAAAAAAAAAAAATACACCAAGCAAGGAAGGAGAGTGAGAGAGAGAGGTGTCAAGATGGGGTTAAGTGGGCCGTGATGTTGCTTTGTGCAAACACACACACATGTGCCTCTATCACTACTACATACTGATACACACAAACACACACACACACACGCACACAGTGTCTTTCTCTCCCCTCAGGCCCAGCATGTCTTCAGGCTCTGTGGCTCTCTGGTGGTGATCCGTCTCCACATTAAGCGAGGCCTCAGATAATTCCTAAGCCTCCTCCATGGCCGATCCAATAAGGGATAAGGCTCTCGGCTGGCCATGATCAACTGACAATCTGTCCTCTCACACGGCTACTTTAGTGGAGGCCAGGATTACCCCAGCCAGCCTAGACAGGGTACACACAGTTCATAAGACCACGTAGCATGTGTGCGCACGGTTTGTGTCTCTGTGTGTGTTTGTGTGTAAGAGAGAATCAAAAAAGACAGCGACAGGTAAAAAAAAAAAAATGTACAGAGGTAAATGTGTTTGCACGGAGTATGTATCATCTACTCTGTGTTACTGGGAGTAGTTTAGGGTTTATAAAGTTACAATAAACTCTGACAAAACACTATGATACTCAAAAAATTATGACTGATTTTTCAATTATTCTGCATTTAGGAAAAATTATGACGACACACATTTTCTACTGTTAACCAGCTCCACTTTAAATCCTGTTTTTGAGAATATATTTCATCTAGTGTGTTGAACCGTACAAATTAAACACTACTTCTGAGGGTTTATTTCTGTAGTAGTGTTAGAGTACCTACAAAATAAAAGATGCATCAGCAACAAGAATCTGAATGCCACTAAAGCAAAACACCGAGGATTACAGAGGTTCTTCATCCTTTTCATCGTGCAATCTGTGAAGTAGGTGCCAACTGCAGTCAAGTGTCGGGAAGAAGAAACTTATTTTATTTTTTTGTATTTCAAAATCAAAAAAAGCAAAATGATTCATGACCTTTAGGGACCTCCATCCACTCATGAATCAGATTAGGCGTTGTAAACAAAGCTTGAACTATTAATATCAGTATTTTAATATTAATAGCAATTATGGAACGATCATTCTGCCTGGCTGCTATGGTAAATACACATGCTGTGAATAGGCAGTTTAGATAGCCTATTCGCCTGTCACCAGAAGAGCCAGGCAGTGTGTGATAAGCATCGACATTCTAGCCAACAGAGTCCGCCTTGGAGACACTCCTGATCTCTTTTTCCATTGGAATAGGCTCATTTTAGCTCGCACTCGCAAACACACACCCGCACACAGACACACACTCACACACGCTTGGAGGACTGTGCAGGGCTTCGATAAGCGTGGCCCTTCTCTCTCTTCTCTCTCTCTCTGAGTAAACATCGTTTTGGATTAGGCAGAGTATAATGAGAGCAGGGGGCTATCTGCCCACCGTGCCTGCATTGTGGCCCCCCGCTCCTCTCTGAGGGGGCCGGGACCAATCTTTACTCTGCTATTTATCCCCCTCCTCTGATAGCTTACTTATCTGCTGCAAAATGCCAGGGCTGACTGCCTGTCTAACTGCCCCTATAACTGTCTGCTTGGTTCTCCGCCCGCCTGTCTGTCTGTCTGTCTGTCTGTCTGTCTGTCTGTCATCCTGTCTGAAAGCATGCAAAAGCACTAAGACAAATGCCTGCCCACGTCTCAGTTTATCTTTCGTCCACCTGTCTGTCAACATGTCCAGCTACGTGACAGACTCTATTCTGGAGTCTGATCTGATGGTGGCTGCAGTGGAGGTGATATCATGGAGCAGAGCCTTGGTAGACAGCATCCTATGACGTGTCTAAACTCACCCCTCTTGAGTCCTTGTGTGTTCATTTATAAACTGGGGCAATACTAAATGTACTCAGGTTTTCTCTGATTATTGAATATTCCTCTTCTCCCTTAGATTAAGAGTCTGAGTGTCATCTCTGACTGCACATTATCTCCTGAAACACACATTAATAAAGTCACTTCATCTACAAACTTCCACGTCCTATCAATATCAGTCAGCTTTGTTCCTGTCTTTCATTTCAGCTCTGGTCTTTCTCTCAAGTTTCTTCATAAACCGGACCAGAACACTGATCTCCACCAACTGACTTCCTGTTAGAGATCACACACAGATCATTGCAAGATGTTGCTTCTCGCCTTTAAGTCCATATCTTTCTGGTCTCCTCCTTCCTCCTCCCTATTTCCACCCTCTGTCTGCTTGACGTCCCTGCAGATCAGAGTCTTCAGTCCAACCATCTCTACCTTCAAATCCTTTCTCAAAACACCTCAAAGTTTTGCACTGACAGCAACTTTCTGCTTATATTTATTATATTACTGCTGCTTTCTTTGGTTCATTGATGTCTTGCTACCCAACTATTTGTTTAATATTTACTGCACTGCAATTAATCTCCCCGTTTCCTCCAAAGACTGCTGTGCTTTCCAGAGCGATCAGCTGAAAGGACTGTGTTGTCTGCTCCGACTCAATAGTGGAGCGAATGTAGCGAGGCATTATAGCTGGAGTCAAAGCAAACACACAAAGCTCGACAACAACGTCATGAGCTGGCTTCCTCCGCCACCTATCCCGTCATGCCCCGCACTTCTCGTGGACAATGGACAGAGGTAGAGAGCGAGCACTTGATGAAATTACATCTGGTGCGCAACCATTGTCAGGACGGAGTGAGTATTCAGAGCAAAGGAAACACAGGGGAAGTGAGGGTTACAGGAGGAGAGGTGAAGGAAGTACTGAGAAAGAAAACGAAGAAGTGAGAGAGAGAGACACGGCGAGGCAGAAATCCAGAGAGGAGGAACAATCGGATGAGAGAGGACAGAGAATGAGATGTGGGGAGAGACAGGAGGACACAGAAACAAAGAGGGGGTCTGACATGTGGCTAATAGACATATCAGCACTGAGGTGTGGGGTTTAGCTGGCAGACGAGAGCTTTGCAGAGCTTCATTCATTGATTAGCATACGGAGAGTGGCATGGGGCCATGTGACAACCCCAGATTACGCTACACACACACACACACACACACACACACACACACACACAGAAAGCAGATTGCCACAGATTGCATCTCTCTCCTTCCTTGGAGAAAGGCAAGGATGTCAAATTACAGGGTGTCACCTGCACCAAGCTATCCAGTTTCTTGAATGTTAATGTACATAAACAATTAGGATGGGAGAAAGAGAAAAAGAGGAGCGGTGATTGGAGAGAGAAAAAGATGAAGAGCAAAAAGAGAAAGAGTCAGTGACAGCAGGAAATAATAAAGGGAGGAGAGCAACAGGACATGTGAGATTGAAATGACTGATGACAGGTTCGTGTTTCTTGGATTATGGAGACAAGGAAAAAAACAATATAAGAAGAAGACATGACAGCTGCCACTGAGCCCCTCCCTGTCGTCACCTTGTGATATTAGTTCTACATGTGAACCACTGTGAAACTGAGAAACAGGATTTTCTTTCCTATAGAAAGATCCTGGTGGTACCATACAATATAAAACCAATTGTGTTTATTATTTACATACACTGATCAGTATGATTAAAAGTTACACTTTATGTGACATCACCGAGGGAACAACATGTGGTGGTTGGGGTTCAGTTCAGTTATATGTAAACATGAGTATAGCATAAACTTTACACCCGCTACCACCGAATATATTGGACTGAGTTTAATTTTAAATATGTCTGTTTATACGTCTGTGAGCTCCCTCAAAATTCAAACAGCAGCACCAGGGTCAGGGGATATATTCAGGAGGAGTGACACAGACGTGGGAGTGGGTGAAGGAGTAGGGAGACTGAGGAGCATCCAGAAGTCTGCCCAACAACTGCACTGATGCCTTAAACATGAGACCCAGATTTTCTATCTCTGTGAAGAGGTGCTGAGCGAAGAGGAGAGGAGAGGGACACATAATATGAAGGAGAGGTTGTGAGGACCAAAGGGACGGGTAGAGGAGGTAAACACTGGAGGTGTAAGGAGGGGGGGTCTGTTTGAAAGATGGTGCTGCTGTGTGTGAATTTGCAAAAGACGTCTCACGCATCCAAGTACTGTCCAGTGAGGAAAACCTGCGATGTGCACCGGGTTTATTTGAAGCTACATAAACCTGCCAGTGATACTCGATCAATAAAATATCAGAAAACTGTAAAAGAGAATGTGTATCATGATTTGTTAAAGCCAGAGGTGACATCTTGACATCATGTTATGCCTCATCTACAATCCAAAATGCAAAAGTATTGATATGTATGGCATTGTCACTTTCTGGTTACAACCTGGATGTTGTCAGGAAAAGAGGTGATGCTGCATCTGGTGGATAAATGCTGACAAATAAAAAAAAACACAATGACTTTCAATTTGGTTGGGGGACGGGGAGATGGTTCAGGACGATCACAGTTTCGCAAAGATGATTATCAATAAAAGCCTCAATATGATCTGCAGAAAGTTTTCTTGCTCTTGCAGAATAACTGTACGGATCCACTCCAGTGATGTCGAGCCATTGTGTCTCAGTCTATATGCGTAAAGCTGCATTTATTATTATTTTCAACCACTTGAGTCCCATCAGCTGTGATTCACCACTTAAGGATTTTTGTACATTTTATATTTTGACTATTTTCAATCCATTTCCCCTTTGGCTTGCACTGCCTTGGTACAAAACTGTCAATACTCATGTTGACTTTGATTTGACTTTAACCGAATCAACTTATTGATCCCCAACTGAATCTGCTCTCAGAATTAAACTGCGATATTTAGCGAGGAAGACGAGCCAAGAAACATGCATGTCTTGGCAGTAAGTAAAAAAAAAAAAAAAAAAAAAGACATAAAAAGCTGAGCTGACGGTGGTGGTGAGGTGAAAGCAGTTCATGAGAAGGCGAGAGCAGGAGAGGAAGAAGGTTAATGAGGTGGATGGGGCGCGTTTGTGAGCTAAAGGTACAGTTGATTGAAACGTGTGTGAGCAGCGGTGGTGATTGGGAGGAGGAGGAGGAGTGATGGTGGCAGGGTGTTAATTTGGAGGGTTCAGGAGATGAAGGAGACGCCCGGGGCTCTCTGTCGCTCTCTCTCCCTCGACTGAAATAAACTGCAGTGCAACAAACTCACCGTGAGAGGCCGGAGAGTGTGTCCACATGTGATACAGCACTGCCTGTGTGTATTTCCAGCTGAGTTAGTCTGTGTGTGTATTAGCATCTGTGTGTGCGGGTATGTGTGTGTGTGTGTGTGTGTGTGTGACGGGCTGCCTGAAGGCTCCCTGTGTGCAGGCGTTTCATTGGAGAGGCAGATGAGCAGGGCAGATATCCTGGGGCGGCCTGGCAGTGGCCAGAGCTTTATCTGAGCTGAAATGATTTTAGCACTCCGTTTTGGAGCACTAACCCAGGAGCAATGTCAACCCCTCCTCCTCCTCCTCCTCCTCCTCTTTCTTCTGCCTATCCTCTTCTCCTTCCTCAGCTTTTTCTCAGTCACTATGTCATTTTCTCCTCTCCTTTGCTACTTATTCTCCAATCCCCTTCTTTCAGCTCTCCTATCTCTGACCGGCTATTCAAAATAGTTTAGTTTGTTCTGTCTTTTCACTGTTTTATTAATGACTAATCATTATCAAATTATCAATCAGTTCAATCGTTTAGTCTAAAAGATAATAAACCACCACAATTTCCCAACGGCCATGTTGAAAATTAAAAATATTATCACAGAAGACTGATACCCCTTTTCCACCAGACAAGACCGGGTGCTAGGTCTGTGCTGGTGCTAGTCCTGGTGGTTAGTTGGTTCAGATCCTGTTTCTCCTATGAACTGGTTTGGTTTTCCACTGGCAAGGAGCCAAGTTGAGGCCGCGTCACGTAAAACGTCAGTACATCGCTGCATAGGTAGCCAGTTCACAACAAACAGCCGCTATCAAGCTAGCTGCTGTTACCAAAATACTGTTACCCTGTTACTATCAGTCTGTGAAAAGATGTCCTTTCTGGTTGCATATGACGGCAAAGTGCACCCTCGCTGTAATAATGATTAAATGGAGGAGTTATCGTGTGCATACAAGTGCTGTCCCTGGTTTTACAGTCTACACTGAGATCCAGAGCCATAACCGTATTATCATTACTCTACTCTTCTACTATCACTAACTGTGTTTCCACCATCGCTCCACCAGCTCCTGGCGTAGTCGCTGCTTTGTTGGTGCTGAGCTCTGGCCCAGCAAGGATGTGGGGCCAGATTTAGCACCAGTTTTAGCGGCTGGGGTCGGTTCTCGCGGCGGTGGAAACGCAACAAACTGGGGCTAAATCAGGAAGTGGCCCCGAACTAGCACTGGAACCAGCTCGGTGGAAAAGAGGTATGAGAAAACCAGAATACTCCAAAAAAAACCAGTACATCATCATCTATTCACTATGAATCATTCAGTTGCTTATTAATTAACAAACTGATTCATCAACCAACTGTTTCAATTATAAAGAAATCATGCAGCTAACCAAAAAAAAACATAAAAAAAAGTAACACACAGATTTAATTATTAACAAATGCAATTAGATATTGGTCTTTGAATGTAAATCACTACAGTTTGTATTCTCAGCCACACTGCATTGCTTCTTCTGAGTATCTATGGCCGACATGCTACGTCACACTGCTGCCACTCAGTAGACTCGGGTAGGTTTCTGAAACCCACCTGAATTTGCTGGTTGGAAACACTGGCATTAAGCAGCGCTCTACTGCATTTTCCTAGCAGGGGGGTGAACATTCAGACTTTCCTCGTTGTCAAGAATTCCACAAATAATCCAAGTGGAGCCTCCATCATCATCCTCCATCATCCTCCTCGTCCTCCCACTCACTTATTTATTGCCTTAAAGAAATGTCCCATATTTTACAGGCTGCTCTTGTGCAATCAGAGCCATTATCACCCTGGGTTGATGGCGAGGGCCGACCAAGCAGCAGTGGTGGAGCTGGTACCTTCCCCACTCCTCCTCTCTCTCCCACATCTCCCCTTGTTCACCAACACCACCATCGCTGGTCACCGCTCTCTCTCTCTCTGCGCCTCTCCTGCATTTACCTCGGCTGCCACATGGGGAATTAAGTGGTATTACGAGGAAAGGCTTCTAGCTGAGCTTAACTGCATTACATGAACAGGTAATATACCCTGAGAGTGTGTGTGTGAGAGAAAGCAAAGGGATGGCTGGTGGAGGAACGAGGGCGTCCTGTGGGTGAGAGGAGGGAGGGAGGGAGAGAAAGAAGGAAAGAGGGTCTTAAGTGAATTGTCAACTCAAATTCTCTAATCACAGTGAAAGCTCTGGACAAAGAGCACCCACGGACACCAGCCGAGAGCACCCTGGGGGCGACGAAAGGCCGCTTAGCCCTCTGACTCCCTCCCTCTACCTGCCTCTCTCCTTCTCTCACTTTATATAGAGGCAAGTCTCTTCAAAATAATACCTTCCCCAACACCTGTGACAGGAAAGGAGGGAGGAAGTGAGACAGAGTAATGAGAGGGGGTGGACATAATCATTATTATAAACATATACAATCTGCAAGAAGGCAAGCTAGGTATTAAAATCAGTACCAGGGTTCTCAACTGAAGTTTGATGTGGTTCAGACTGGCAATGGATTCAATACTAAAGAAACAGCAGTTAAACATTTGTAATTTAATATATCTCATGTTATTTGACGTTTCACAGTCTTCTTGTAACTCTGCTTCTAATCCAAAGTACTTAGTTACTGTAAATACTTTTTTATCTTATAATTAGGTGGAAATAGTTCAGCATATATCTTGCAGTTCAACAAGATTTCACAACACAGGAGACATATTACAGTATATTACAGTTTAATGGACCAAAAGTAAAGTGAGCTTCTAGAAAAAGCCAGAAGTTGTTTGGTTTTTTTTTTTTTTGATCAATTAACTTCACTCAGTGTGTGGTTAAATAGAGGAAAACCTGAATCCAATCAATATTCATCACTCCATGTTTTTAAAAGAGCATTAATTAGAAAACACTCAGAGAGCACAAACTTCCACTGTGTAGACGCTAAGACTGTTTCCTTCTTGTGGTGAAAAAACACTATCCTGTTAAAAATATTGGCTGATTTGTTCAGACAGAGCCCTGTCCTCGAGCTCGCCTAAAATTTAATAATTTCTTCTTCAAAAAAAAAAACAAGATCTGCTCAGGTGAAAAGATAACCTCCTCAGAGTGATGAGGTAAACTTTGAGAGCTCGGCACAGTTCTCCTGCGGTTTCATTGCTTCTGTCTCAGACTGAAATAACAACACAAACATCAGGGTTTTGTACGGCTGTTTCTGGAGACACACTGAATGAATCTGGTGCAGAGCTACATGGTGGATTAGACTCTGAACATGTGAAGTGCCTGAAAGTTTTGCACATATATTCTGACTGATGTGCATGATGTAGGTCTATAGTGGTACAGTAGTAACAGGACAAAGACACTTGCTCCTATAAGGACCTCGGAGGAGTTTCTAACACTCCACTCCAGCCCTCAGCAGCTCCGTAAGACCCCCACTTTCCATAAAGCCCATAGGCAGATCACCGGCCCCCCGGGGCTAGGCAGCCATGATGGCTCTATTCAACAGTCCTACTAATGCTATGCTGATTGTCTGTCACAGCTAGCATGTTGTGTGGCTAAGCACGGGTCATTTCCTCATTTCCCCAATGTCTCTTTTCAAATGTCCAGGCAGGGAGGGCCTTTACCGGGGCGATGGGGAGCCACTGGTGGCGACTAAGACGGAGGTTTCTGCATGCAAGAAGTCAAACAAATTTTTCTTTTTTTTGTAATCACAATGGGTGTGCACCTATATACACAATCAGTGCTATGCAATTCTGATACAGAACAACGCTATGGAAAAAAAAATAGCTGAAGAATCCCAAGTAAAACACACAACAAAGTTGCTGGCGCCCCCTTCAGAGTGTGTCCATTGTGCAGAGCGACAAAGGAGCACTCATACAGCCGTGCTGAAACATAATGGATGTGGCCCCTTGCTCTACTATTGTACCTCCTTCTCTACACGTGTGTGTGTGTGAGTGTGTGTGTGTGTGTGTGTGTGTGTGTGTGTGTGTGTGTGAGAGAGAGAGAGAGAAAGTGCTCACTTGGAGCGAAACATTCACCTCTGTGCTTTAAAAGTAGCCAGATGAGCCAGACAGAGAAAATCAGAAAATCATCTTGCTTTACAGACACAATACTTGGAGTTTGAATTAAGAAAAAACATGTTACACAGTCCTCTGTCCTTTGATGAATAAATGAAGCAGACAGATTGATGCAAAACAGACAAAGATAAGAGCCTCTACGCATAGAAATTGATAAATGAGAGAATGGTGAAAGTTCGATTTAAATTTTCAGGGTTATTATAGCTGTTTAAAGGTTGAGGTCCATTCTCTGTCTGTTCAGGACTTAATGCTGAATACATTATTTTCACAAATTTCCTTTTTAAGCTATTTTGAAAAATTAGTTCTAATCAATGAGCTGACACTTATTGTGATTGCAGTGAAGGCCAGTTTCCATAAAACAACTGATAAAAGAGGTGGAAGGACGACCACTGAAGACGCCGTCAAGATGCTGGTTCGTGGACTCGCACACGCTTTCCTACCCTGATGCTGTTGTTAGGAAAGTGTCTGTGGGTCATTACTGTGCAACTGTATTCAGCTCGACTTGAGGAGCAAGCTACACACTTTTTAGAAATGATAGTATTTAGTAGCTGATAATTTGACATCTGGGTGGCTCACAGGACTTATCTGGAGATACTGTTGCCTTTAGCCATCAGCTGGATGAATGAGAATTATCCTGTACAAGTCTTTAAATATTACAGCCACAGATCACATGATTTAAATCTGGAAATCTAATGCTGCTGGAAAATGCACCTGAATTTCCAACACTGTCACTGTGATGTTGGAGGTTGAGATTTGTTTTCATGGAAATTTTTTTTGTTTTGTTTTTTGGTGCATGAAGGCAAAATAAGGCAAAAAGTAAAGAGGGGGAAAGACGGAGGGGAAAGCAAGACATGAAAACGAGAAAAAAAAAAAAAAAGACTGCCTGAGAG
>OOFC01024538.1:0-22166 GCA_900323345.1 Pseudochromis fuscus | reverse complement strand
ATGTTCAGTCTATAGCAAGGGTGTCAAACTCATGCCATGGAGGGCCGAGACACTGCAGGGTTTCTTTCCAGCCGGTCACTAAAGCAGGTGATTTTAATCATGAACACCTCCTTCAGTTTGAGGGAAGGAGTTTATCAGTGAGATCAGCTGCTGGAGAGATGGTTGGAAAGAAAACCTGCAGGGTCTCGGCCCTCCATGGCACAAGTTTGACACCAATGGTCTTAAATTGTATTTGTTGTGTGATGGGCAGCTAGTGTAGTTTTTGGAGGACAGGGGTGATGTGGTCTCGGCAGTGGGTGTGGGTGAGCAGGCAGGCGATGGAGTTCTGGATGTACTGAAGTTTGAGGTATTTGGATGATGAGCCAAAGAGGATGCTTGCAGTAGTCAAGTCTTAATGTAATAAATGCATGGATAAGGGTTTCAACAGCAGTGAAGGTAAGTAAGGGGCGGAGGCGACAATGTTCTTGTGGTGGAAGAATGCGGTTCTGGTGATGTGGTTAATGTGGTGACCAAAGTTTAGTTGACTGTCCAGAATGATTCCAAGGTTGTTTAGGGAGAGAGACAGAGTGCAATTATTGAAATTGAGGCTGAAGTCATGGGTGGGGTTAGTATGAGGTGCGGGGTTGATGATGATGATGGCCGTTTTGTCACTTTTCAGTTGCAGTTTTTGGCATTCATGATTTCATTTCCATTAAGCTATTTTTGAGTGTGGAATGGGTGGTGTTGGTGATGGTTTTGGTGGAGATATTAAGTTGGACATTGTCAGCCTAACAGTGGAATTGAAGGCCGTGATGATCGATGATTTTGCAGAGTAGGAGTAAATATAGGATAAAGAGGAGGGGGCCAAGCACCGACCCCTGGGGGATGCCTTGAGAAAGAGGAGTGGTGGAGGAGGTGCAGTTGTTGACGCTGATGAACTGGTGCCGATTGGTGAGGTAAGAGTGAATCCAGGACAGCGCTGTGCGGGTGATGTAGAATGATGATTCCAGACAGGAGAGCAGGATGGAATGGTTGATGGTGTCAAAAGCTGCAGTTAAGTTGAGGAGGATGAGGATGGTGAAGTTTCCGGAGTAAGAAGAAAGGAGGATATCGCTGACAACTTTGATGAGGGCTGTCTCAGTACTGTGTTTTGAGTGAAAACCAGATTGGAAGGATTCAAACAGGTGATTGGAGGTAAGGTGGGCTCTGAGTTGTGAAGCAACAGTTTGTTCCAGAATTTTGGACAGGAAGGGAAGATTGGAGATGAGGAGGAAGTCTGCTGGGTTCTCAGGATCAAGGCCAGGTTTTTTGATGATGGGTGTGACGACAAATAATTTGAGCTGCAGGGAGGGATTAATAATATCCGTGATGAGTGGAAAGATGACAGGGAGGCAGTCCTTAATGAGTGAGGATGGCATGGGGTCAAGAGTGCAGGTGGATGTTTTCATCCCACTCATGATGGTTGGTAGTTGTGCAGGGGATACTGGACAGAACTGGGACAGGGGCTGAATTGTGAGTGGTAGTGAAGCAGTCGGGGAGATGGGAGGGATACCAGACATGTTGAGGTTTCTCTAGATGGCAAAAAATGAATGGAATGATTGGCACTTTTCGGTGGTGAATGATGAGGAAGTGTTGTCATGGGGCTTGAGGAGGGAGTTGATGGTTGAGAACAGTGGGTGGGTGAGAGAGGCTGAAAGAGCTGAGGGGGCGAGGGATTTAATGTTTCTGAGGCTACGTTTACACGATGACAATGTGAACAGAAAACGCAAAAGTAGCATTTTTCAGTTTCGCGTTTATACGAACGTTCTGAGAAAACTGCGAGTTTACACGGGGACGCACAAGTCTATGGAATTCAATGGATAATCCATTCCAGGCGGCTAGAGAGCGCTCTGATAAGTCGGAATTGACTGGGAATCCTGCCAAATTAAATATCAGGACATATGGACCTCGATGATGGAGAAATCAAGTTAACAATAAGGTAAGCAGAGCTGCCAGAGCAGCTTGAAGGTCCATCGGATTAAAACAATCAGACATGTTTGGCAAGTACCGATCTGTTGCTGCAATCAACTGTTGTCAACAATCATGTGACTTGCCATATGGAACGTCACGTGAGTTTTATTCGTTTTGGGTGTTTACATGATAATGCAACGGTGGAGCGTTTTTAACTTCTCCACTCTGGAGGGAGTTTTCAAATTCTTGCGTTTTCGATTCCCGTTTTTACCGTCCTCGTCTAAACGAGAGGCCGTTTTGATGAAATATAAGGTCCGTGTAAACGGACTCTGAATGGTATTGTCCGGTTGTGTTTTGGGGTGGGGGTGGGGATCTCCAATTCCATTGTTATAGGAAGGTGATGAGGGCGGCACGGTGGTGCAGTGGTTAGCACTTGTGCCTCACAGCAAGAAGGTGCATGCGTGGGTTTTCTCCGGGTACTCCGGCTTCCTCCCACAGTCCAAAGACATGCTGGTTAGACATGAATTGATCAAACTAAATTGACCGTAGGTGTGAATGGGAGTGTGAATGGTTGTTTGAATCCCAGCCTATCGCAGGGCTATATGTTAGCCCTGCGATAGGCTGGCAACCTGTCCAGGGTGTACCCCGCCTCCTGCCCGATGACAGCTGGGATAGGCTCCAGCAGACCCCTGCGACCCAAGTGTGGAGAAGCAGGTATAGACGATGAGATGAGATGAAATGAGGAAGGTGATGGGAGATGTGTAGATTGTGACTGGATAATTGCTGTATGGAGCAGTCCAAGTCCAGAATGTGTCCACGCCTGTGTGTTGGAAAGTCGATGTGTTGGGTGATGGCAATGATCAGAGGAGAGAGACCAGACAGTTTGAAGACCAGGTATTCAAAAGACGGGGCGGAAGGGATTCAGATGGCAGTTGATGTTTTGATGTTTTTTTATGTTTTTTTTTTCTGAAAATGGCAGCAATGCTGCCATCTGATGATGGTATTAATTTGAGAAATGTCTGGTTGTATTTCTAATGACTAATGTGGCCTCTAGGGGGAGCTGTGACTAGTTGAGGTGTTTTCATTGTGGACGGTAAAAGAAGACGGGGGCACTGCACATGGAGTGGTGTAAATAGTCATGTGTGGACAGCATGCTGGAGATTAACTGTTAAAATGTGTTTGTTTGGGTCAAAGTTTGTTTGGGTCGAGGCCGTCACTTTTAAGAAGGATTTTTGGCCCCAAAATAAATTGAAATTGTCAGTGAAGTTTATGGAGTGAGACATGCAGGCAGATTGAAGCCATGTGTGCAGGGCGAGGATCCTGCTGAAGAGACCAGAACCACAGTTGTTTGGGGCAAGGGGACCGCTGATGAAAATGGATTTTCCGGTCATTTGGATGTAATGGAATAGTTTACTGAATGTTTTGGTGATCTCGCACTTTCGAAGGAAAGCATCCATGCAGCCATTAAGGATGAAAATTCGATGGACACATGATGGAAGTGTGCAGAGTATTTCTGGAAGTTTATGAAGGATGTCAGAGACAGTTGCTCCAGGGAGGCAGTGGGTTACCACGTTGAAAAAACATTGAAACGACGTTTCTAATAATGTAGTCTTCAATTAATAAAGTGGTCAGGGGAGGAAAGGGGCGAGGGGATAAAACTTTTGACCGGGAAGAGGGGTCAGTTTTGGCCGGTGGTGTCAAGGCGGGTGGAGGGGGATCAGTCGTGATGACTTGATTGCGGGTGAAGCGCAGCAGGTGGTGGATGTGGTCAGGGTGTGCACTGGAGCCAGTGTGAAGTGAGGGATGGACAGACGACAGGTCAGCTTGGTGGGCTGTGGAGTGTGCAACTGTGGGATTTTGGCTGAATTCGTTTGGGGAGGGAAATCTTGATGAGCAACAATATCAAACTTGTTATTCAGAGGGAGTTTGTAAAGGAGTGTGGGGGGCCGCTGCATGGATTTCATACTGTGAGGAGCAACCAGGGACCGAGGTGCGGGATCCTGTGGAGTGGAAGTAGTAAGGGACTTGGGCTTTGCCCCCTGCATAATCCAGTTGCTGTCACTGGTGGAGATCAGAGGAGGGGCGTCGGAGGCAGCATCTGATTTGTCCATAGCGGTGGCACCAGGCGGCGGGGTTAAGGTGACGTCAGCTCCGGAGGCAGGACTGGACTGATCAGGGCCGGATGACTTGGGCCCCTGTAATGTGGAACGGAAGACAATGGTGCCTATTTGGAGCTCAGCTTCATGGAGAGTGTAAAGCAGGGGAAGGCCATCCTTGTCCTGCATGTTTTAGATGTGTCCCTCTTCCAACACACCTGATTCAAATAACCAGCTCATCATCAAGCTCTGCAGAAGCCTGATAACGATCCTGATCATTTGAATCAGGTGTGTTGGAAGAGGGAAACATCTAAAACCTGCAGGATAGCGGCCCTCCAGGACCAGGATTGGACACCCCTGGTGTAGAGTGTCGAGATATGCCACTCCAGCTCGGTGACTTTGTCAATGAGGACGGTGCAGTTGACACAGTGGGAAGGAGAGGCGGGTGGAGCCATGAGTGTGTGTAGCACCTAGGAACAGAATAAAGAAGGGCCAGTACGGGGCTAACAGTGACAATGCAGGTATGGCTAAGAGTCGACAAGGATATTGGCAGCTAGCAGAGACTATGCGGGCACGGGCACTGGCAACTTACACGCGGGGGCTCCCAACAGCCCGAAGGGGTGAGGTGGCTCAGCATTAGCTAGCAGGGATAAAGAGCCAGGGAGACAGAGCCGGGCTAGCAAGACTTAAGCAGCAGGACTTACCGCCACGGGCCCAGCAGGTAGGCCTGGTGCGGAGATCCTTCTTTAGAGAGTGAGAGATCAGTCTTTCTGGTGACTGGTGGTGGAGCCTTTTGCTCAGGGAGGAAGCAAGCCTGGAAGCCGGTGATCAGGCCTAATCGCTGCCTCTGTGCTCGCAGTTGATTTTATTTAAATTCTTACACAAGGCCTGAAGAGGTGATCTGAGTCACGCTTTTGTAAGCCGTCGGTGGAGGCAGGATCTTGGCATGATGATGCCTTCAAAATGTACATAGTAATGAAGGAAGTCAGTGTGAAACCTCCATTTAAAAGTTTACAAACAAACATTAAATGAAGATAATACAGATATCACAACAATGCAGAATAAATTGGTGAATAATGAGTTGCAGTCACAATATGACATTAGCTGGTCATCATGCACACTGAGCTGTGAGCTCAGTTAATTAAATTTCCGTCAGCAGGTTTCATTATGGCACCATGCGACTGATACAAATGGCAGCATGGGGACATCCCTGACCTTGACTGATTCTATCTCACTGTTATCAGGATTGTTGCTGTATTTGTGGGTGAAGGATACTGTATAATGCTTCAGACAGTCATTGATCTGATGTCTTTGACTCGAAAATGCAATTAGAGACTGGCCACGACTTTGTTGGTGGTTATCACAAGGCACGTCACTACACGTTCAGATGTCTAAATCTGGATACACACAGTAATGATTATTTCCTAATTACTCAGGCCGGACTCCAGAGGCTTCATGACTGCACAGGATTGGATACAACAGCTTTTCAATATTTGTCAGTGCTTTTTAAATTGTAGTGTTTCTTTTGCCTTAAACTGGTGTACAAACACAACTTGCTGATGCCTGCAGTGAGCACATTTGCTTCAAGTGAAAGATGAGCCTTGGAATCAGGTGGTATGTTGATGAATTAGCACTACCCACTGCAAAAGTTCAACGTCTGGTCAGAAATTTCATTTGTGCCCTTTGTAATCCACTCCCTTTGTTCCTAATTTTATTTTAGGGATGATCAGGATTTTCAAATGTCATTGAATTTCATTTTTTATTTTCAGTGGTAACACTTGCTCAGAGTACTGTATTTGTTGTGCATTACTACAACAATCAGACAGACACTTGCCATGTCCTGCAGTCACTATACAGCCTTGTTGTCAGTACCAAAGCTTTAAAACATAAACTCCTAAGTGTCCTACTAGAATAGAATATAAAACTGTGTCAAATGAACAAACATTAAATCAATAAACTTAAGATCAAGCTGAAATAGCAACTTTTAGGTTACAACTACAAGTGGCTCAGGATTAAAATAGGTCTTTATTGTCACTGTTACAAAACAAGAGTTAAAATCAGTTTGGTACTTTCCGAATAGCAGCATTTAAAATAGCATAAACTATCTAAGGCAATAATACACGGACTAAAATATGTACAGCTGAATGCCTAGAATTTATTTTAGTAATGACATGTTGACTTCTAGTTTAATTCATACAATATTCAATATTCAACATACAATATATATATAAGTGTAAAAACCTCTTATAAAAATATATATGAAATTAGGTTTGTTCATATTAGTGTACATATCTGACCATAAAATGGGTAGAATTAGCCTTCATAAAATGGTAAATAGTGCATTCACTTGGTCTTCAAATTGTAGTTTAGAAATTGAGAATTTTTTGCTTTGAACTGTGGGTTTACTCCATCGAGGCATCTGGCTTTTGGTTGCCTATGACACTTGTAGGCCTAACAGGAGTCACCCCGTAAGTAGCGCTTCACCTGGCTCCTCTTCTTTGAATTACCTCTTTGAATTAAGTGACAGACCACTGTAACTCCAGGGGCAGGCTTAGACCTTTATGACATCTCTCTATTTTGGCAAAAATAGGTCTGCAAAAACTGAATGTTTTATTTTCTTAGCCTTCCTCTTTTGTCCTGATGTGAAGTGTTATTAAAAACCAAAGCACCTTGAGAGCAGTCAAAAATAATTTTTTCTGTATTATTGTGCACAGCCCTGTACAAAAGAGAATGTTTTGAGTGTTCAAGGTTGCCATGTACAGCAGTGAAAATCTGAGAGAAAAAAACTGTACAGTGCTGAAGCTAGAAGATGCCATCCTTTCATCCTCTCTCAAAGGTTTTAGTGAAAGATCCACCTTTAAGGTTCCAACTAAGTGTTGCAGAGCAAGTTCATTCAAGTTGATCAACACAATATATGAGACAAAAAAGGTCATCTAACAATTTTAGGAAAACACACTCTTCTACCCCTTCATTTGAGCTTTTTTTCAAAACCCTGCCTCATTTCACATCACTGTGGGCACTGAGAGACTACACTGGTTTTCAGATGCTGAATGTTTTGCAGGAAATAAAAAAAGAGGTTCCAACAGTTCTGTGAATTAATTAAAGTTCCACTTGTTTTTCTTTTACTGAATGATTATTGCCCATTTTAACATAATTGGGGGAAAAATTTCCTTTAGTACTACAGGGTAATGGCAAAAACACTCATCAATTTCAAATAGTTTTAAGTTAGAGATCATCAGACCTAACTGTTTGTGACTTTTTCCTTTGACAACATGTCAAGGACAAAATTTATGTACCTCCACAACACACTATGGATGAGCTGCAAGAACACATCAATGAAGCTCGATGCGTGATTACACTGCATATGCTGCAAAATGTCTGGACTGAGCTTGATTATCACAGTGATGCTTGCCAAGCACATTACATGAAACTTTATTAGTTTATGCAATTGTAGGTACCAATATTGTTGTAATATTCATTAAAGTTTGTGATAGTATAATTATTTGAAATTGCGGACTGTTTTTGTGGTCACCCTGTATATACTATTTTACCCATCTGAAAAAACTTTCTACTTAAGCACCAGACTTATTAAAGTTGCCACAAATAATATATCAAACATCTATGTGGCTCCAGCAAGAGGATAAAAATCTTGTATATGAAACACAAAGGTAATGTTGACCACTGTCTATCAACTTGACAGAGACATAATCTGTCCTACTTCCAAAGACGAATGTAATTAAG
This sequence comes from Pseudochromis fuscus, assembly GCA_900323345.1. Lineage (NCBI taxonomy): Eukaryota > Metazoa > Chordata > Actinopteri > Pseudochromidae > Pseudochromis > Pseudochromis fuscus. The sequence goes on along the minus strand of OOFC01024538.1, from coordinate 14,400 downwards.
CCAACATTGTCCTCAGAAATGGTCTAACCAGTGTCTGAAGAAAAATGTAGTTTTAGATTTTAATCCTTTTGATTGTTTTTGGGTTTTTTTTGCAAAACCCATATTATGTATTGTGGTCGTGCTTATTTGTCACTGCAACAGGCTTTGATTGTATTTGCTTCCTGTAATTGCCTGCCTATGTAGCAGTTTCCATTGTTACGGATAGATTCCACTGCTCCTATGCAGGATTTAAAACGATGCAAACCCAAGCACAAAGGATTCACTAGAAATAGTCTATGCATGCACCAGACATGAGAAGAAGGCTGGTGCATGCATGTCTCTTACAGTGCCAAATGTATTCAACCCTCACCCCTACGATTTCAACTCCCATACTAAAAATCCTATAGACCAAACACTAAATAAATGGTAATCATACGTACTGATGAAGAAAACCAACACAGCCTCACTGTAAGAATCCTTCCATTAGAAAGTTCTTTGTTATATTGTTTCCACCTCCTAGGGTTTTTTACCCCTTGATCTAGTCAACCCTTTCACTATCAACTATCAGAACATTTAAATTCATTGCATTTTGCCCAGGTGTTAAACTTCAGAGCAAACCATACCCCCATCCTCTGAATACTACACTGTTGACTCCTAATTTACCAACTGTCCCCTCCCCACCTCGTGCCTTACTGTTTTTGTATTGTGTGTCTTCACCTTTTGGTTTACCCCGTCTTCCCTATTACCTGTTGCCCAACTGTACAAATGCTGCTTCATGCCAATGATGTGGGTCAGCTTACTTTCTCAGACCCACTTTCTGTATCTGCAAGTAAAGATACCAAATAGTGGACGTATAAATAATTTGATATTTTTGACTATTCCATTAAAATAATTTTACTTGAATATCTTACCACCATGAGCATGCCCTTTTTGGAAAAGTGAACTTTTGAAATAACTAAAAGAAAGATAAACCTTGCTTCATGTTAGGATAAAAGGCAGTGTTCAGAGAATTGCTGTGCAGCATCAGATGCAGTGGGGAGGTTGGAGGGTGAGAGGAACATTGTTTACTCATGGTTCATTAGTTTTTTGTGAGGTGGGTTTCTCCCCTTAGGCACCCTCCATGCTAAGTAATGCTTTTCCTCTTTTTACTACCTGCAATTAGCCTAGTACATTAAAGTGCTTGCTGATGTCTGACTAATAGCGAGTATCTATCACAACCAGCAAAGCAGGAGGGCCTGTTCTCAACCAAGAGCATGCTGTGTCATATGTTTGTAGGAAACACTCCATTTATTTATGCAAATCAATCAAAATCTCTAACTTGCTTTTGATGTCAGGGACATTTCAAAAATGTCTTTATGTTCTGGCTCTGGGACAGGGGTGCATTGTCACTGCAGATTTGTCCATTATCTCACAGCTTAATGCAAAGTCAAGGTCCTAAATTTTCTTTGACAGGAACAATTTTGCTTACAATTGTACAATTTCACATTAATGGCAAAATCATTTCTCACGTAACATTATAACAACTTAGTGAATTCAGGTCTGTTGCTGGAGCTGAGTTAGACATGGATTACCCTCTAAATCCTCAACCATGAAATAATTGCTAAAAAATTCTATAGATTTTTTTTTTTTTAAATTGGAGTGTTTATTGAACCTTCTGACAAAATAATATCATTAATTTTATAATAAATATAATAAAAAAATATATACATATGCGCAGGATCTTAGCTGTTTCTCGGATTGCGCTCTTCTGGGCCGAGGTCTCAGATGGTGCTCCTGGTATCTGTTGGAGCCATCCACCCAGCTTGGGGGTTACTGCCCCTAGTGCCCCGATCACCATTGGCACCACTGACGCCTTCACCCCCCACATCTTCTCTAACTCCTCTCTGAGACCTTGGTATTTCTCCAGCTTCTCATGTTAATTCTTCTTGATGTTGCTGTCACTTGGGATCACAACATCTACCACTACCGCAGTCCTCTGCTGTTTGTCCACCACCACTATGTCCGGCTGATTGACCATCTTGTCTGTCTGGATCCGAAAGTCCCACAGGATGTTGGCACGCTCGTTCTCCATCACCTTTGGGGGCGTCTCAATCTTGACCCTGGGACCTTCAGTCCATACTCAGTGCAGATGTCTCTGTACACAATGTCCACTACCTGGTTGTGTCACTCCAGGTATGCTTTACCTGCCAGCATCTTGCAGCCCGCTGTGATGTGCTGCACTGTCTCAGGGGCTTCTTTGCACAGTCTGCACCTGGGGTCCTGTCTGGTGTGGTAGACCCTGGCCTCTATGGATTGTGTGTTTATGGCCTGTTCTTGTGCAGCCATGGTCAGAGCCTCTGTGCTGTCTTTCAGTCCAGCCTTTTCCAGCCAGTTGGAATGTTCCCTTGATGTCACTTCTATATATATATATTAGGCTACCTCATCCAAATTGGGCCATGGGAGTCTGCTGGAGCCTGTCCCAGCTGGCAATGGGTCAAAGAGATTTGAACCGTAAACCTTCTTGCTGTGAAGCAACAGTGCTAACCACTGCACCACCATACTAGCCCCTGTATATTGGTGTAACTCTTAAATCTAATAGAATGTAATGTGGCAAAGTTATACATTTTACCTAAAGGGAACCCCCTACTGGTTCTATTTCACCACTGTCTTTAAAACATCCACTCATCATAACAGATGGAGATTTTTTCAGACAAGATCCCATCCTCTGATCCTGCCCAAACTCTAATAATTTGTTCTGTGGGTAATGCATCAACATCTACTCAGTAGTTTTTCTATAATGTTGCTAGCAGACGGACAGAGAGACAGACAACCAACAAACCGATGGCTAGTTCAGAACATTTAACATTAAATCAGTTAGATTCTATCTTTATCATTATGACTATGTACCATACTGGCATTGAGGTGTGCTTGTCTCTGTATGTTGAGCACTTCCCTGCATGCTATGTATGCTAATAACAAAAGTGGAAGCTGCATGAATAAAGAGTGCACCACTGAATGTTATTTGAATTTAGCTAAGTTATTTTTGACTTGGTTTATGCAAACAGAAGCTGATTTTGTATGTGTGTGTGTGTGCGTGTGTGCGCGTGTGCAGGGGACCATCTGCTAGCAAAGCAACCACAGTGCATCTTGTGGCAAGTTGGAAAGAATTCCTGCATCATTTTCTGTGGTTTCCACAACTGCTGATCACTGAGGAACTGTTTCTCAATATAAGGTATTTAGCTGTTCAGATTTTATTGGCTCAATCATCACATACAAAGATTTTAAAAAGTATTTAAACAAGTGGTGGAACTCATCATTTTTTGAGTAAACTGCAATGTAAAAAAAATACTCTCCTTATAAAAATAATAATAATAATGGTTGGATTTATACAGCGCTTTTCTAGACACTCAAAGCACTTTATAGAGACCATTATTCATTCATACCCAGTCATGCTGGTGGTAGTAAGCTATGATAGTCACAGCTGCCCTGGGGCAGACTGACAGAGGCGTGGCTGCCAGTCTGTGCCTACGGCCCCTCCAACCACCACCAGACCATTCATTCAACATTCATACGAAGCAAAGGTGGGTAAAATGTCTTGCCCAAGGACACACCGCCAGCAACTGGAGGAGCTGCAATTGAACCACCAACCCTTCAGTTGGTAGACGGCTGCTCCACCACTGAGCCACTGCCGTCCTATGGACTCAATTTTACATAAAAATTTTTAAAACGCAAAATCCGGTTTTGGTTTTCAAATGGCATAATTTGAATCCAGTTTCCAAATCAAAGCACTTTAAGTTACGAAAAAAACAATTTTACACAAGAATAAAGCAACAAGTTATGATTTAATTGGATAACTATCCAAAAACGATAACAATATATGATGTGGTTTGTGGTGTTTTGGGTTCCTCCTGTGTGCTGTGGAAAGGTTTGGGGCTTTGTTCCTGTATCCTTTTTTTAGCACAAACTGGGCGTGGATCTCCAGGTAGCATGCAAGCTGATTGCTACACAGCTGGAGTTCATCATAATCAGGACTGCTTAAAGGCAGTGATCTGCTGAGTACTAGGCTGCTTCTACTAGCGATTTGAAAAATTAAAGACCCTTTTTGCCTTGGCCCCTGTTTTGATTTAGCCAGATACTAGCCTCCAATTCATTGTGGAAGTGGATGCCTCCGATGTGGGGGTAGTAGCCATGCTGTCTCAGAGGGCCACAACTGATGACAAATTACATTTGTGTGCTTTCTTTTCTCATCATCTCAGTCCGGCAGAGAGAAACTATGATGTTGGTAAGCGGGAACTGTTAGCCATGAAATAAGCCTTGGAGGAATGGCACCACTGGTTGGAGGGGGGCACTCATTTGGTGGCCATTTGTCGTTTGGACAGACCATAAAAACTTAGCCAATCAGGTAAGCGATTAAATCCCAGACATGCGTGTTGGGCTCTATTCTTCGGTCATTTTGATTTCACCATCTCATATAGACCTGCCTTAAGAAACATCAAACCCAATGCGCTGTCTCCTATCTTCTCATCTACAGAGATCCCTGCAGACCCTGAAATCATTCTGCCACCGACCTGTCTAGTTGGTGCCCTCACCTGGCAGATTGAAGATGTGATGTGCTAGGCACGGTCCATGGAGTCTGGCCCTGGTAATTGCCCCCCTAACAAGCTGTTTGTGCGTACTTTTGTCCATTGCCAGGTCCTGGACTGGGCCCATACGTCCCGAATATCATGCCATCCAAGGGCCACCAGAATGTTACCTCTGTTCCGAAGATCATTCAGGTGGCCATGTGTCTGAGCTCTGTTTGTCCACCCCACTAGTCTCACTGTTGACAGATTTTCTGAAGCAGATACTTTCATTCCCCTTCCCAAACTGCTTTCAGCCAAGGAAACTGCTGAATTAATGGTTACTCATGCATTCAAGTGGCATGGTCTGCCTATTGTTTCAGATCATGGGCGGCGGTTTGTGCCACAGGTCTGGGGAGCATTTTGCAAGGAACTCAGAGCCACAGTGAGCTTCTCATCTGGATTCCACTCTCAGAAAACAAACGAACCTGGAGCTCGAAGTCACTCTCCGGTGTGTGTGACCACCAGCAACGCATCCTCCAGGAGTACCCATCTGCCATGGGTCGAGGATGCACATAACTCTCTCACCTCCGCAACTACTGGGTTTTCTCCCTTTAAAGCATCCATAGGCTATCCTCAAGAGGGTGAGGTTCTGGTCCTGTCAGTTCAGTCTTTTCTTCACCACTGCCACAAGGTCTGGAGGGATACTCGAGCGGCTCTTTGCTGGACAGCTAGCCAACTGCTAATCATCATTGCGTTCCAGCACCAGACTAAAGACCAGGACAGCAGGTTTTGTTCTCATCCACACACATTCCATTGAAAAGCCTGTCTCACAAGTTGTCTCCTCGTTTTATTGGACCATTCAAAATCACAACTCTCATCAACTCTGTGACTGTGAGACTTCAACCACCCGGTGGCATGAAGATACACCCAGTCTTCCATGTTTCTCAGTTAAAGCCTGTGGTTTCTGTTCCTCTCAACCTTCCCTCCGAACCCCCACCACCCACCCAGCTCAAGGATGGACACATGGCCTTCCCTGTACGGGCCCTCCTAGATGTGCGGGGGCAGAGACTGCAATACATGGTGGAGGGTTACGGTCTAGAGGAGTGCACCTGGGTTCCCCACTCATACCTGCTTGACAACAAAATGGTGAGACTTTGACACCGCCTTTCCTGTCAAGCCTTGGAGACCTCCAGGGGTGGTCTTTGAAGGGGGGGGGGTACTGTGATGGTACATTTGCACACTGTTCCTGTTTCTAGTGTGCTGGCCTACCTGTCCTGCTTCTTGGTTCCCAGCCCTGCGTGGCTGACTTCTGCTCACCTGTGGCCCTATGGCCTTGTTCCTTGTGCCCATCTAAACAGTCGTTTAAATAAATGCACAAAAAGTACAAAACTTTTGTCAGAAGTTTAGAAGAGTAGTTTGTTTTCATGGTTATGTCCACATCCTGTTTTATTTTGGTAGTCTCGATTCTTGTATTTTGTCTAGTCTTATTTCCTGTTTGTTTCACATCTGTGTCTTATAGTGCTTTTCTACTACCACCGTGACCAGAAGTTTTGCGGTTTAAAAAAAAGTATTGGTTTTCAAAGTTTGCTACTTCAGAGTTTTTAGATCTTTTTGTCACTAGTTACTATGGTATACTGAAGTATGTGTCAAAGGCTTTTATTGACACTTACATTAGGTTTGTGCAAAGAGTATTTGCAATATGTGACCCTCTCTTTCAAGACCTCCAAATCACCCTGGCAGGTTGGCAATCAATTTCTGGGCTATATCTTAACTGTTGGCAGCCACTTCTTGTGTAATCAATGCTTGGAGTCTGTCAGAATTAGTAGGTTATGTTTATTCACTTTTACCCCTTGAGGATTGACCAGAAGTTCCCAATGGGATGTTTTGGCACCATTCTTTATCCATGGATGTATTCTTAGGCAAAATTGTGAGTGCAACACTACTCTATAGGAGGCCAAAACTATAAATATAAAGCTGGAAAAGCAGTATAATCATCTTTAAGTACCCTACTTATGTACTTGGTTACTTTCTACCACTGCCTGTAAACAACTCATTTTAGTTTTTGTTTTTTTTTCCCCCATGACCATAACACACACATACTTCAAAACATGGGTTCTGTAATTGCGAAATGAAGCTTTAATAAACAGTGATTCATGAATGTACTCTCAAGTATGTCAAAAGTGTTTCTTCCCTTTTTCCACAAGAAAAATTTTATAGGACACAAGTTACACTTAGAATCACAAACCTACTTTGTGCAGTTTGATATAGATGTCTTTCATTTAAAAAATAAATAAATAGATAAAAATTGCTATGCCAAAAAATCCTTGTGCAATGCCTATGAAGCATCTTTGGCTGTGAGTTACTAATGAGATTTGTGAGAGATCTGACTGGAACCTCTCATGTCAAGCTGAGACAGGCGATATCAGCATGGGAAACCCAATAATGTATCGGAGACAAAACAATGCAAATAAAGAAACAAGGGGTCTTTTTTACAAAAAAATCTCTCAAACTCAATCCGACTCATAGCCAGGCATGTTTTCATTTCCACAATATAGCATTAATTATTGTTAGATTTCTGGCTGAGCAGGCCCCTGTAATCATCAATGCTGAGCTGAGACTGACTTGGCCTATATAACTGCTAAGCCTCATTAGCCACAGCCTCAAACCCGCATGTGACTGGGGAGGCACAGAAACATTGGTTTCTCCTGGTGAAAACAAGACAACAGATTCCCACCAGAGCCACAGAGGGTATGGCATGTAATTGGATATATCCCAATTCCCCAACAAAATTTCCTGATGGTTTCTCCAACACTTGAATGTGTCTCCGTTTTTTTAAAGAAGACCTGTGTGATTGTTAACCTCTACAGTCCACAGAGGCAGCTGAAACTACTGCCATCAGTTTGCACAATATCTAGGTGTTGGTAAGAATGTATATATGTTTATATAATTTGTTATTATGCTACTGCTCATTTGGCCAAATATGATAACATGTTAACATATTTGGCCAAAAGTAGGTAAATATGTGATTAGGCTTCCATTTAGTCTCCACCACAATGATTCTTTAATCTTTTAATGAATCTTGAATTTCATTTATTTAACCTCTCGCTCCAAAGATGTTCTTTCTTCAGGTAAACCAATCACATTTTGACGAAGCCTCTGTCTCATAGCCAATCATTTCACTGCCATTAAAATCTGTGTCAGGTCGATGGATCCTCTCATCATCGCCTTCACCTCCAGTTTTCTTCAGAACCTGCATCAATGGACCCCATCCACTGAGCTCATCAGCACTCCTGCTTCATATAACATGGATTTGGATCTGCAATAGGTATCTACATTCCATCCAGGGATAGTCCCATACATCTCAACTCACAACTTCCCATTTAAAACGATGATGTGATGGTGTCTAATATCCAAAGACTCAAAGACCAAATGTTTGATGATGTTGACATCATGGCTCTACAGGCCAGGTAGATTATTCCACATTGAACTAGGAAATCATTTGTTTATGGACCTGACAATGTGATCAGGGCACAGTTACGTTACATCAGGTTAAAATATCCCCCAGACTGCAAATCCCAGTTTGCTCTTAAACATTTATTGGGAAGGGCTTGGACACAAAACATTATTCTAGTCTGGTGTGGAAACATGAGATCTGAGTAAACCTGACACAAATTAATTGCATCACATTCACACTCATTTTACTACGAATTTCTGTTAGCCTGGCAGAAGTTTTTTAATCACACACTGAAGTCATGTGTTTTTAGAGCACACAATTCACTAATGTTTAATTAAAAATATATGTAAAACAAAATACTCGGATAATATAAAGAAAAAGGAAAACATCAGACAACAAATCTTGACAGTTTTCAAAATCACACTGTCATGAAGCTGTTTTGTATGACATTAGTGCAAATCATTTATTTTGAGTAACAAAACAACTTTCTAAAAGCAGTACATCTTTTTATCTGAATAGACAATTGAAATATAATGTACACACAAAAAATGAAGCTGTATCAACTTAAATAGTTTCTAAATTGCCAGTAAACTCAAAGCTTAAAAGTTGTTGACTGAACAAAAGAAAAAACAAAAAAATCACGGTGTCAGGCTCAGATAGGTTGGTGGTCTGTCTCAAATACACAATAAATATTGATGTCATTTTGAAGTTTAACACATGTAACATTGGAATTTGCTTCCTGGATGAATGAAGGGGGTTAACAACAGGGTATTATCCAAGGAACAAATGATTAAATTTGGAAGTAAGATTAAAGGATGGGATCCTGTCAAACAAACAGAGAATCATACCATCTCAGATCATTTTGTTAGCATCAGTACAGGTGGGTTATATATCATATATCTTGGCAAAGGTTTGTGCACTCTGAGTCCCTTCTACTTTATCTATATATCATAAAAACACAGCCTCTCTTGCCAGGCTCTGTGTGGTTTGTAAGTTCAACAGCATCTATCCCACTTGTGTTGTGTCCCAATCTTAATATTTGGTAGAAGCTGTTTCAAATAAACGGGCAAACCTCCAAGCAAAACATCCACACTTCCATGGACACAAAAATCAAAAACCAGTTACTGTTGATTACAGCTTTAATCAGTGACTCTATTTGTATTGGATACAAAAAGAAACAGATTTCTGTTGTGAAAATCCAAAGAAAGAAACATTTTATGTGAGAGTGACACATCAAGAGATTGTTCAAATTTGCTGTACCATCCAGGGTACATGTGACTAGTATGCGTAAGAGCTGCCTTCTGTTCTCCCCCTGGCCTTGCAAGTTGTACATCCCGTTTGCATACATTAGTCAAAGCCATGATGTGGATTTATGCATCACTTTGAAGTGTGTTTTGTTTGTAATCCATTATCTTTTTCTGTAGCATTAAGGCTCGGGATGGTTGAAATTCAAAGCAGCAGACGAAGTAATGATGCCAAAAGAAAAGCTGGACTTGGATAAGATGAAGGATGTCTTATGGAAGTCCAGGTCTCATAGGTGGGTGTATTGAAATATAAGAAATATAAGAATTTAAAAAGCACATTGTATGTGATGAAAGAATGAACTGGACTTAAGAGCAGTATTATGAGATCCTTCTTGGCACTCAGCAATCCCGGCACTATTTTAATGTTAGACTAGTATTCTTTTTACTTGTCATGCATATTGGTAAAGCATGTTTATTGCACAAAATTTCAAAAGTTTTAGTTTAAAATACACAATACAATGTGCACAGAAAAACTCACCATTTTTTTTAATTTGATTTTGAATCACAACGTTTTAGTTCAGAAGAAAAAACTAGTTTAACCGTCCCTGTTTATCAGTATGTTAATCAATCTAAGAGTGAAAAACATCTCCACTGTGTCTCCATCTTGTTTACATTGCACGACTTTTAGAACGTCCCCAAACTCTTTAATAACCCAGCAATTAGAAAACCTCATGAATCTTAAACTGTCAGTCTCCCAGTGCACTATGAAGAAAACTATTACTGCACACTTTCTAAGATTAGCAGTTAATGAGCCTGAAAATTTCTAAAGTTTGGAGTGTCGCAAAAAATATAACCCAAATTTTATCTCTCACCATGAATAGTAAAAGTGTATCAACTGTAACTCTATGCATATCAAATTTTGAATATACCATCCATATTCATTCGAATGTGCTCGTGCTGCATCAGCTAGTTCATGGTACAGATTCTGTTCCTGAGCCACAAGGAGCATCTTCCAAAGCGAGGAAATGGATTTAAAACAAGGGACATGGCTGCCACTGAACTTTGATGAAACTTCTTGGCTGAGGAGGATGATTTTATTTTTCCTAAGGGGGCCAACTGGACGTGCATACAGAAATACTGTGCAGTCAGCAGTTAAATGTGGACCCATGTGACCGTTCAGCTGAAAAGTGCAAATTACTTAAAGGCCCAGTCTTTAATTGCAGTAATGTGTCTCTGCTGGAGCTCTGTCACTCCTCTATTGGCCACTTAAACACAATGATTAATTATGCTGAATATTATTTCAAGGCTAAAAGTTATCATGTACAGGACGTCAGAGGATTTAACCATAATAATTCCTTAATTTTATCTGGTTTATTTTTGTTGCCTCAACCTAACCAGATCATGCTCTAGTAGCTGCAAGCAGATATTTTACAAAATTGATAAAAAAAAATAGACAGTGAATTGTAGGTATGCTAAAAAACATCTTTCACATCAGAATAAACATTTTGAACAATTTGCAAGCTTCATAATTTTAGAGATATTTTTAGAGGATGGCAGCACTAAAAATGAGGCACAGTGAAAAGCTAGATGCCAAACATCAGGTTTCTAGCAATATGGATACCGGATTCAGGGAAAAAAGGCAGTTTACAAAGTTAAAGAGGTCACAGTAATGGGCTTATAATTGGCAACATTCACACAGTTAGAGCAGGTAAACAAATTCCTAAAAACAGCATGCAGTCAAAACAATTAACTGGGTGGAGGGAGGGAAACTGGCAGGAATGGCTCAGACTCTACAACAGAAATCAAACATAGATGCTCTGACAAAATACTGGCTGAGAACTGGCCTCCAAATTAATGCCAATGGTGAGTATGAATGAAGCTGAATGGATAAGTGGATCAGGTGATCCCAGGAGGAAAGAAACAACTAGAGGGCAAGAACCAGCATGTTGCTCCAATGATTTCTTTAAAGGTATAAAAGTAATTAGTGCATTACAGCCTCAGTCAGACCGGCTTTAGGATCAGGGTGAGCTTTAATCACTTGCTATTACTGTTACATTGTTGAATTTTCAAAATTTCAATGAGATGGTGATTAATTAGATGGAGTACATTTGTTTTTTATTTGTTGTATGTTTTTTTAACCTTTTAAAGAGGTTAGGTTTTTGCCTGCATTGAATGTTACTGAACTCTGTAAATCTTTGTTTGAGAGACTGGGAACAACTGAACAAATTCCTGGAAAGTTCAACAAATGCGATTTTGTTTGAAAAAAATAAATCTGCTCTCATGGGCAGATGTTTTAACAAGACAGTGTTACGATTTCACCACAAGGGGCCGACAGGGTTCAGTCTACAGCATCAGTGCAGCAGGATAATGCCCTGATGGAGGTTTGCACTCTCTGAGTGTGTTCTTGTTTTTAATGATGCCACACCGAAGGGAATTTTGCTTGTGCAAATATGGCTAGAGTACTCCATCTTGAAAGGATACGGTTTCTACTTTTGCCATCAACAATGACTGAGGTCGCAACTATTGCTGCTTTTTTACTGATTGTTGAAAAATGATTGTTGTCCCAAAAATGACAAAAACTGTGATTGTGTCTTGGTTTTATACGGCAGCCCTAAAATACGGAAACCCTAAAAGGATGTGGTTAACCATATTTTTATTTTCTTGGTTTTCCCATGATACAGTTGTACTCATAAGTTTACATATCCTGGCAGAATATGCAATTTTTTGGCCATTTTGATCAGGGTCATTTAGATAGTTTCTGTTGTCATTGTGATTCAAAAAGAGTACCCACTTGTTTGACAATAAATGGCTTCATCCAACCACTAACCATGAGTGAAAAATGACATTCTGTGAAAAATGGCCAGAAAAAATGTAAATTCTGCCAGGGTATGTAAACTTATGAGCTCAACTGTAAAGAAATAATTAAAGTGGTTTTCTCGAGATCTCGAGTTATTTTTTATGAAAGCCCTAAAAGGACGTGGTTAACTATATTTTTGTTTTCTCCGTTTTCTGTGATAACAAGATAATTTCAGTGGTTTTCTCAAGATCTCGAGTTATTTTTCTCGTTATCTTGAGAAAACAGGATTATCTCATTATAATGAGATAACGAGATAATTTATCCTATAATCTTTGAAAAAAAAAAAAAAATTCTCATTATCGCGAGAAAACAAAGTTTATTTTCTCAAGATAACGAGAAAAATAACTCAAGATCTCGAGAAAACCACTGAAAACGGAGAAAATAAAAATATAGTTAACCACGTCCTTTTAGGGCTTTCTTATGGTACAGAGAGAAAGTCATGTCATAAATTTCTGGATGGCCACAGACGGCAGCGATAAGCTCGTCCTCCTTTCTGATCCTTAGTGGCGTTAAAACTTTTTCAACTCACTCTGTGAATTCACGTCTATTGGCCTCTTTGCATTAATTTATTATGTAATGGCACCGTGTGAGGAATTTGTGTTGTGTTTGGTGTGAACACAGCATTATAGTTTCATATAGTTTCAACTTTTCATGACATTTTTCATAACACTGAATTTCATAATATTGCAGAGAAGAAAGTTACCAAATAGGGTGGCCTGCCTGATGAGGGGTATACCAATATAGGATGAGTTTACCAATATACTTCTAGCACTGTCCTCCTGAGTATTTATTTTGCAAAAGGCTTTGAATGCGTTACATGTATAATGCTAAATTAAACAACATGTTGCACATAGATAAAAGTAGAGTAAATCACATGTTATAAGTTTTAATATAGATTTGCACAACACATAATGTGAAGAAAATGATCATAATCTGGTAAACAAACAAAGAATACAATACTTCAGAGTACTCTGAACTACATAGAAATGCATCAGGCTGGTGGGTAGATTAAAATTTGAATTCACAATTCTACATAAAATATTGATCCCGAGGAATCAGGCCTGGTGACATGCATATGATGCTTTTAATATGGATGAGCATAAACAAACACTCTTGATGAAAAAACGCACTGAGAGACAAGAGTCAATAAGGCCCCTTAATTAGACATGAGCAGCCCAAACAGAACTAGATTAGCATCTAATCATCAAGCTGAAAATAAGACATCAATGCACATGATCATTTTTGACAGTGCAGTGTTTGAGATGAGACATTATGCAAGACAAGGGAATGTTTATTTAATATAGGAGTAATGGTATTTCATAACAAATGCAGGTCCTGGTGTAGTTTGATATACACATGAAAGCCAATGTAGCTACATGAAGAGAGGCGCCATCCAATATCAATCCTAGATAAGTTGTGCAATCCTGATATAGTCATGTTTCTGTAGTTCTGTCTTTCATAAGTATTGTTTATTCAACTCAAAATACGTTGATGCTTTGATGCATGTTTTTCCTCGATGGAAAGAGTATCTGTCAGATAGAAATCAAGTATGGTGATCGCACTGATTGCAGGAGGCTGAGCTGTCGCAGATGCCAGATACTAAAAGCTTTGATGCAAACACTCAATAAATACTCATAGCTGAGAGCTGCATGACCCTTTTTTAAAAATTTTTTAAAAAAATTCTATCTGCACAAGGCATTAATTTCTCTCTTCACGATGAGACGAGTGCCACCAGACATCAAAAATATCAGTGAATAACAAGGTTCACATATAGAGCTCCCAACAGCCAAACACAGACTTATTTTTTGGCTATTAAAGTAAACCTGATGTCTTTAACTGCTTTTGGTCTATTTTTTTCACATTATGCAACAGTCCGTAGCTCGGGGTTTTAGTGTAAGTGCCATACTAATATATTGTCAAGAAGATCTGAGATTCCTTCATTGCCACTGCTGTCAAAAAGGGTAATTTAATCAGGCCTTAAGGATGCTTCATACACAGAAGTATATCTGGTTATGTAGTTAACCAACTAACAGTATGATTTTGCTTAAGCCTAGCCTGTTGTTAAAAATAAAGGTATATCGTTGGAATCACTGAATAAATAAGAAAGAAGTTTTAATCATTGTTTAAGAGTTTAGAAAAAAATGATTTTGCTGATCATTAATTCTCTGTGTCTGTGAAGTTGTGAAATGTGACATGCATAACATAATCTGGAGAGCCCCTAAAAAATTGCTGACAGTTTTGCTGACAGTCCCGTGATGGTGAAGTCATGTTTCAGAGTTTAGGACAGTGATGTCCCGTGATGGTGAGGTAATGTCTCAGAGCTTA